>BLSH010267147.1:160452-171605 GCA_018402905.1 Glandirana rugosa | reverse complement strand
CGTTTGCTCCAACGAGCAATTCTGGTTCAATGGGACAAGTCCCACCGATTCGTGGATCTTCTGATCCGGCTGGGCCCTCAGACCAGGGCGTCCCTCACTTGGTGGTTGCGGAACACGGCCCTCACTCGAGGGAAGTCATTCCTTCCCATTCAATGGACGGTGATCACCACGGACGCCAGTCTGACGGGTTGGGGCGGAGTCCTGGAGCAGTTATCAGCTCAGGGTCGTTGGTCGGCCCAGGAGGCCTCTTTACCAATCAATGTGCTGGAGCTGAGAACGATCAGACTGTGTCTTCCTCATTGGACGAGGAGATTGCAAGGCCGACCGATTCGGATTCAGTCGGACAATGCCACGGCAGTGGCGTATGTGAGTCAGCTGCGGAGGCAGCCCTGATTCTGCATGGGGCGGAACTCCATGTTCCGGCAATCTCTGCGGTTCACATCCCAGGCTAGGATCCGTTGGCAGTGGCCACGGATGCCCTGGTGGCTCCCTGGAGCCGTTATCGCCTCCTGTACGCTTTTCCTCCCATACGTCTGCTCCCGAGATTGGTGCGCAGAATAGCGATGGAAGACATTCCGACCATTCTGGTGGCCCCGGATTGGCCTCGGCGCACTTGGTACGCCGACGTGGTGCAAATGGTGGCAGACGTCCCCTGGCGGCTTCCGATGTGAGACGACTTTCTGTCTCAAGGACCCATCTTGCACCCCGCTTTACCCTCGCTGGCTTTGACGGCTTGGCTATTGAGTCCCAGGTGCTGAGGGATAGGGGAGTGGCCGACTCCGTGATCCCCACCTTGTTGAAAGCTCGCAAGTGCACTTCTCGCAAGATTTATCACCGTACCTGGAAGGCTTATATTGCCTGGTGCGAGGCGGAGGGCTACAACCCCCGCTCGTTTGTAGTCTCCAGGGTACTGACTTTCTTCAGCAGGGTCTGAATAAGCAGTTGGCTTTGAGTACTCTTAAGGAGTCAGATCTCGGCCTTAGCCATATTTTTTCAGAGACTTTTGGCTTCGCACTCTCTGATTCGTACCTTTGTACAAGGTGTGCGACATGTGGCGCCTCGGGTGAGATCCCCGATGGCTCCATGGGATCTGAATCTGGTGCTTTCTGTTCTTCAAAAACCACCTTATGAAAAGATCAGGGAGATCCCCTTACAACTTCTGTCGCAGAAGGTGGCCTTTTTGGTTGCCATCACTTCTGCCAGACGAGTGTCGTAATGGGCATCGTGCAAGTCTCCTTATTTGGTGATACATAAGGATAAGGCGGTCTTGCGACCCCTTTCGTCCTTTCTTCCAAAGGTAGTCTCTTCTTTTCATATCAATGAAGATATTGTTCTACCCTCATTGTGCCCTCGTCCATCGCACCCGAAGGAATTCGAGTTGCATGCCTTGGACGTAGTTAGGGCCTTACGGGTGTACTTGGCTGCTACAGCTTCTTTTCGTAAAGCTGACGCCTTGTTTGTTCTGCCAGTGGGCCCGCGCAAAGGTTTGGCGGCCTCTTTGGCTACGATTTCTCAGTGAATTAGAAAAACCGTGACCCATGCGTATTCTGTTTGGGGAAAGGTCCCCCTTTTCCGGTCACGGCTCATTCTACCCGGGCGGTTAGTACTTCCTGGGCCTTTAGACACCAGGCCTCGGTGTCACAGGTGTGCAAGGCGGCCACTTGGGCCTCGGTTCACACTTTCACTAAGTTTTACAAAGTTGATGTGTTTGCATCTTCGGATGCTGCTTTTGGCCGCAAAGTTCTGCAGGCGGCAGTGTAGGCGCATCTGGCGCCTCCTCAGAGGTTCAGTTGGGTACAGTTGTTTTGCGTTTACCCACCCCTCTTTTTTGACACAGCTTGGGGACGTCCCCACAAAGTCATGAAGAGCTGCGTCTGTCAGTGAACGTAAGGAGAAAAAGGGATTTTATTAAAACTTACCGTAAAATCTTTTTCTCCGAGTTCACTGACAGACGCAGCACCCACCCCTCTGGGCTCTGTTTTGGTACGGCTTGTGTACGAACTGGAGAGCTCCTCTGTGAGGGGGGGTTTTAATGTAGGAAAAGAGGACAGCCCCCAGGGGAGGGGCCAGCTGATTTCTTTTCCCTGCCTAGTTAACTCCTGGTAGGACGAACATAAAACCCACAAAGTCATGAAGAGCTGCGTCTGTCAGTGAACTCGGAGAAAAGGATTTTACGGTAAGTTTTAATAAAATCCCTTTTTCTCGTCAGTGCAGCGATGGCCTATCCAACACCAGACATTTGCATAATCAGTCTCATTACTCAGAACCGATTATAAATGGAATGCATCCCTGCTTCCTGGTTACTAAATACCGCCCACCAATCTAATGGCAGACTGAAAAAACTGAAAGTCAATATGGAAGTCCTATGACGAGGACCCCTAGTGTCCGAAAAGAAGAATGCATTTCAATAATGTATATAAGCGTAAGATGGTAAAGTAATACACTTATATTATCCAAATAGAAAATAAAAAATACTAGAAAAAGAGTATCAAAAAAGAAGAAAGCCATCGCTGGACTAACCCAAAATGCTCCGTCATATCATATTTACATGAAACAAAGAAACAGAATAATATTTAAAAATACATAAAAAAAATATTAAAAATCAAGCATTGTTAATAAAGCAGTTTATATCCCACTCGATATTAAGACCAAGTGGCGCATAACTTTTTAATCTAAAAATCCAGCCCGTTTCAGCCTGGGAGATGCTCCTCTTGGCATCCGCCCCTCTCCAATGGGGAGTAAATTTTTCCAGGCCTATGAAAGTGGTGCCACTAAGGTCCCTTCCATGCTTTTGGTCATAATGTCTAGACACACATGTCCTGGGAACCCCTTCTTAATGTTGGCAATATGTTCCCCTAATCTGATAGACAGGCTGCGCGTGGTCCTCCCCACATAATCCAGCCTACAGGGACATTTTATCAAGTACACCACGTTCCGAGTGTGGCACGTGATGCATGACCCAATGGTGTATACTTTATTAGTGACTGAAGAACAAAACGTGTTTTTTTTTTTAGTTTTTAGACTGAGAAAATGGAGTACTGTCCATGATACTTTTTTTTTATTTGCACTAAGATACAATTTGTATGTTAGTGCAAATAAAAAAAGTATCAAGGACGGTACTCCATTTCTCCTACGTTCACTGACAGACGCAGCTCTTCATTGACATGTGGGGTTATATGCAGATCCTACTAGGAGTTAACTAGGCAAAGAAAGAAAGAAAGCAAGCTGGCCCCTCCCAGGGGGCTGTCCTCTCTTCCCATATAATCCCCCTACTCTGCACAGTACATCAGTTTTAACATGCCTAGTGCAAGGAGTTGACCTGCCCCCCTTATGGGACCTGCGGTTCAGATTTTGCTACCGCTTTTTTATTTTTTATCAAGCTATCTGAAGACTACTATCAAGAAGCCGGCTGGGGCATAGAGGGTTCCTGCAAAATCCTGTACTTTCCCCAGCACGGCTGACCGATGTGAGCTAGTCCCATGCTATAGTGGGTCCCGCCGCATCGTGCCCGTTCCGTGCGGGCGGCCAGTGGGTGACCCCCACTTGTGCCCAGTGTCCGGATTTGATCCTGTCCAGAGGCTTGTGGCCAGCAGCATCCCTCCCCAGCTGGGGAGGAAGGTCTGCGACCGGGTGGCTACCCGCTGTGTCCGTCAGGAATGGTGCGTGAGCCCCCCCTGTTCCCCCTAGGGGCGCTGGGGGGGCCGCCGGGCGCTTTGGTATTTTCTGTCTGCTCTAACCGCCGGTAGAAGCTGGTCGCCGGGGCTCTCCTGGGTCCCTTCGCCCTCTCCTCTTACCCCCTCCCCCCCGCTCCACACCCCGTTTGGCGCTGTATTGGGTACAGCTTAGGCCGCCATGCGGCGATCTGCCGCCATTTTGCCGTTGCCGCGGCCATTTTCTATGGCATTTTCCCTTCAGTGCTTGTGACGTCCATTTTGCCATAGCCGCGGTCCTCATGCAGCCCTTTGGCCTCTAGTGGATGTCCTCGGTGGCCATATTGGAGTCCCTGCATGCTGTAAAAACGTGCTGCTGCTGTTTTTTACTTTCACTTTACTGGGACGGTGTGGCTGACTACTGACAGCACAAGCTCTCTGGTGGTCCTCAGGACGTTTTTTGTGGCAAAAAACAGCAAGTATAGCTGGGCTCCTGGGGGTGCTGGTAGCGGTGGGTGCAGTCCTCCTTGGTCTCCCTGGCGTTCTGAGGGGCGGTGGTGTGGTTACAGTGTGGGGGTGCCGCAAGTTATAGTCCTCACTGTGTTTGTTCAGTCTGAGTGGAGCGATGGCAGATGACCCTGCAGGGCCCTCTGAAGAGGAGTCAGCGGCAGTGCAAAATCTGCTAGGGACCCTGGTGTCCCTAGACCAGCTAAGGGCGGTATTTGGGGAATTTCTTCCCCGGGTGGGGCCGAGCAATGCTCCAGGGGCCCTTAAAAAGCGCCCCTTCCCCTTGTTCCTCAGGGGAGGACTCTGAACATGAAATGGCTTCGGGGGTCACGGGGACCCCCGTGGAACTTTCAGAGAGTGAACTTGTCCCCTCGGATGGTGAGGAGGACCAGGGGGCTAAGGCAGCGCGCGAAAAGGCGCTGGTGCCCGCAATAATATCAGGCATCCGTACGTCTTTGCGACTGGACCAAGATGGCGAGTCGCAGGCGTCTACATATGTCTGCGGGTCTGCCAGGCCTCCTAGGTCACCCAGAGCTTACCCTTATGATACATTTTTTGATCATCTGATCTATCAGGAATGACAGCGTCCACAGCATTCCTTCGCCCTACCAAAGCGTTTCGCTATCCGGTATCCCTTTGAGGATAATTTCGTAAAGAAGTGGGCGTCCCCCTCGGTGGACCCCCCGGTGGCGCGCCTGAACAAGGCGATGACTATTCCCCTGGAGGGGTCACCGTCGTTTAAGGATCCTGCCGATAGGAGGACGGAAGCAGTGTCTAAGGCACTTTTCCTCTTGGCAGGATCGGCCTTGACGCCGGCCCTGGCGTCTGCCATGGCGGCGCAATATCTGTCTGAATGTATGGCGGAGCTGCAGAATGATCTGGACTGCGGCAGAACGCTTGAGGCGTAGCAGAAAGCAGAACATGTGTTTCATGGTATCAAATACCTGTGTGATGCTGCTCTAGACCTGCTCCCTATGTTGTCCAAGATGTCTGTTTTTGCAGTCATTATCAGACGGGTTCTCTGGTTGCGTTCGTGGTCGGGTGATCACGCATCCAAAAAAGGTCTTGCGGACCTCTCTTTTCAGGGTGGCCGTCTCTTTAGGCCACAGTTGGATGAAATCATTAAGGATTTCATTGGCGGGAAGAGTACCTTTCTTCCGGAGCCCAGACGGCGAGAATTTCGCCGCAAGCAGGGGCCCGTCTCTTCGGGTCAGAAGAGGTTTTTTCGTGCCCCTGGCGCAGCGGGCAAGGGTCCGCGAGCCGGCAAGGCTGCTGCAGGGGCCGGTAAATGACCCTGGCAGTGCAAGAATGAAAAGGCAGAGGATAAGCATGATGGGTTGCCCCCCCCCCCGAAAATTGGGTGGAGGGACATCTTCTGGGGTTCGCAGACAGGTGTACTACCCGCATTTCCCACCGTTGGGTGCAGGAAGTGGTGTCCACCAGGTACAGGATAGAGTTCATCACTCTACCCCCAGAGAAGTTCTTCCCATCGTAATTGAGACTCCCGCATCAGCGTCGGGAGGCCCTCTTCAGGGCGGTTCAGGCACTCTCAGACCAAGGGGTGATCATGCCGGTACCTCAGTCAGAAAGGTTTCACGGGTTCTACTCGAACCTATTTGTGGTCCCCAAAAAAGGAGGGGGGTCAGGCCAGTTTTGGACCTGAAGGCGCTAAACTTTTATGTGAAAGCGTGCAAATTCCGGATGGAATCGGTCCGCTTGGTCGTGCCCGCTCTACATCAAGGGGACTTCCTGGCGTCCCTGGATATCAGGGAAGCGTACCTCCATGTTCCCATCTGTCTCCAACACCAGCGCTTCCTACGCTTTGCGGTGGGAGATCTCCATTACCAATTTGTGGCACTGCCCTTCGGTCTGGCCTCGGCTCCTCGGGTCTTCACCAAGTTGGTGGCCCCGGTCCTGGCGCTACTGAGGCAGAGAGGCATTGCGGTGGTAGCATACCTCGACGACCTGCTCCTGAGAGCAGAGTCTGCCTCAGCTCTGGAGGAGAGCGTGGCTATCACCATGACCTCGTTAAAGGACTTCGGCTGATCAATCTGCAGAAGTCGACATTGACCCCGTCCTGTCGCCTGGAATATCTGGGTCTGATTCTGGACACGGAGCAGGCGAAGGTGTTCTTGCCTCCGGCCAAGTTGCTGTCCCTACAAACATCAGTGCGAACCTTACTGTCTCACCGGCGGTCATCATTACGGTTCTGTATGCGGGTGCTGGGGCTCATGGTGTCGGCCTTCGAGGCGGTACCTTACGCCCAGAGCCACACTCGGCTCCTTCAGCGAGCGATTCTGTCTCGGTGGGACAGATCTTCACTGTCTCTGGACCAGTTGGTCAGATTGGATCATCAGACCAGGGGCTCCTTGGTCTGGTGGCTTCGGGCCCCGGCCTTGATGCTGGGGAAGTCGTTTCTCCCCCTGACCTGGTCGATAATCACGACGGGCGCCAGCCTGTCGGGCTGGGGGGGGGGTCCTGGGGCATCTGTCAGCCCAGGGCCGTTGGTCGGTGCAGGAATCTCACCTTCCGATCAATGTGCTGGAACTGACAGCGATCAGGCTCTCCCTCTTCCGCTGTATGATAAGGTTACGCGGCCTCCCGATTCGGGTTCAGTCAGACAATGCCACAGCAGTGGCGTATGTCAACCATCAGGGCGGAACGAGGAGCTTGGCAGCGGCTGCGGAAGCAGCTCTCATTCTGCGATGGGCAGAACTTCACGTGCCGGCAATCTCCGCCATATACATTCCAGGCGTAGAAAATTGGCAGGCGGACTTCCTCAGTCGCCAGACGCTGGATCAGGGGGAATGGTCCCTCCATCCAGAAGTGTTCAGCCAGATCTGCCACAGGTGGGGCACGCCAGACGTGGACCTCATGGCGTCTCGGTTCAACCACAAAGTAAAGACCTTTGTGTGCATGACAAGAGACCCGTTGGCGGTGGCCACGGACGCGCTCGTGGCACCTTGGGGTCGGTATCGTCTTCTGTACGCCTACCCTCCCATCAAGCTTCTTCCGTGACTACTGCGCAGGGTAGAAGCGGAGGGGATTCCGATGATTCTGGTGGCCCCGGATTGGCCTCGGCGTCCGTGGTACGCCGACATGGTACGAATGGTGGCAGATGTTCCCTGGCATCTCCCGCTGCGAGACGATCTGCTGTCTCAGGGACCCATATTGCACCCTGCTTTACCCTCGCTGGCTTTGACAGCCTGGCTATGGAGTCCCAGGTGCTGAGGGACAGGGGTGTCGATGACTCCGTGATCACTACCATGCTAAAAGCACGCAAGTGCACTTTGCGCAAGATTTATCATCACAACTGGAAGGCCTACATTGCCTGGTGTGAGGTGGGGGGTTGGAACTCTCGCTCTTATGTGGTGTCCTGACTTTTTTATAACAGGGCCTGAATAAAAAATTGGCCTTGAGTACTCTCAAGGGTCACATATCGGCTCTGGCGATACTTTTTCAACGCCCTCTGGCGTCACATTCCCCCAGGCTTGCGTTATAAGAGAATATGCCTGGTGGCTTAGGCACCCCTCGTTCGAGAGAAAGTTGCGGCTCAGACTGTCAGCTAGTTGATTCTGGGCTGCTGGAACATGTACTGCTTTCAGATCTGCCAAATTCGCTTGTGCCCATTCTAGGATAGGACGAACTTCTCTTACAAGTGTACGGCTCCTTGTGCCTCCTTGGCTCTGAACGTAGGCTACTGCGGTCTTGTTGTCTAGCCGCAACAGCACATTCTTTCCCTGCAAGAGTGGACCAAAGGCAAGTAAGGCCTGGAAGGCGGCTCTTATTTCCAGTATATTGGAGACAATGCCTTGCATCTGGAATGGCCACCGATCTTGGGTCACCCTGTCCTGATAGTGCGCCCCCCATCCCTCCATACTGGCGTCGGATGTGGCCACCTCCTGGAGAGGGAGAACTATGTGTTTGAACCTCCTGAGATTGTGCGCGTGGTTACATCACCAGATTGAGTGCTTTACTGCTTTGCGGATAAGAATTGGCTGGGGCATTGACCTCCCGTTCCATTGTCACAGAAGTTAGTTTTGAAGTGTCCTCATCTACCACTGTGCCCACTTGACCATCGGAATGGTTGCCGACATAGATCCTAGAAAACTGAGGCAGGCTTTTGCCAGCAAAGATACCATTCCCAACAGTTTCCTCATTTTCCGAGTTAAGTGGGCTACATTCTCCTGAGGTAGCTGGACCCTGTTTAGCTTTGTATTCAGTTTTGCCCCTAGGACGACCATTCTCTGTGTTGGCTGCAGGTTGCTTTTCCCCAGTTTATCATCCAGCCGAACTGCTGTAGTGTGACAATCAGTCTGTCTCAATGGTGAACGAGACATGCTGGGTTGGATGCTAGTAGGAGGGTGTCGTCTAAGTAATATATTCTCAGCCCTTGTTCCCTCAGGAAAGCTACTATGGGTAGGAGAACTTTGGTAAATGTCCTTGGAGCCATTGAAATCCCAAAGGGTAGACTCTGGAACTGAAAATGATGAATCGCAGAAACTTTTGAAATGTAGGATGGATGGGAATGTGCAGATATGCATCTGCCAAGTCGATGGAAAGCATCCAGTCACCGACGTCTATCACTGGGAGGATTGTTTGAAGGCTTTCCATCTTGAATGATTGAATTTGAATCTTCTTGTTGAACCTTTTCAGGTCTAATACCAACCAAAGGTCTCCCGATTTCTTTTTTACGAGGAACACGGGAGAGTAGAATCCTTCTCTCTGGGTAGATGGTACTTCTACTATCGTTTGTTTTTGAAGCAGCTCCTGAACGTATGTACACAACAGTGTTCTCTTCTCCAGAGATGATAGTAATCTGATTGGATAATACTGGTCTCCGGGTGTTCGGTTCTTGAACTTCCACCTGTGTCCCAGCAGAATGGTGGATACTGTCCAGGTACCCTTTATCTTTTTCACCCACATCTGTGAGAATTGCTGCAATCTTGCACCAACAGCCGCAGGCAGGGAGGACGCATCTTCTAAAGCACTTTAACTGTTCTCCCTGAGTGGAAGATTTTTGTTTCTGGAATTTGAGAAAGGATGTTTGTGGAATCCTCCAGTTCTTGTAATCCTTTCCTGGTCTGTAGGATTTTGCTTCCCGATATCTGTCCGGGAGATTCCGCTTAAAAGATCTTGTCCTCTGTTGTTTTGGCCTTCTATCCGACGGGAGTAGGCCTGACTTTCCACCTGTGACCTTTGATATTGCGGTATCCAATTTTTCCCCGAAGAGATTTGTTCCGTCGTAGGGAATCTTGCACCAATTTGTTTTTGAGGCAGGATCTGCTGTCCACGGTTTTAGCCACAAGGCCCTGCTTGAAATTACTGTGGCTAACATTGCTCTAGCCGAGGATCTTATAGTATCCACAGAGACTTCTGCCACAAAATCTCCCGCGAGGCTAAGCTCCTGGAGATCTGTCACTATCTTCTCCTGCTTTGTTCCTTCCTGCAACATTTTTTCTATGTTGGACGATGTTCTGTATTTACAGTGTTATACTGTTCTCCATCCAGAAGGGGGAAGCATTGTAACATATGTTCACTTCTCTGTTGTTCTTGGTAGAGATATATTCTGTACACATCTATTGTTTCCATTATTCCTGTTCCTGTTTGTTTCCTGTATGTGGTATTGCATGAGTAAAGAAGCCATATAATGCCTGTCGATGTCTATGGTACAAATACATCTTAAAGATTCAACACTGGCGACGAGGATGGGATATTCAGTGAAGGGACACTGCAGAAAACGCAGATAATCAGCTTCAGTGAAGAACCTGAACTTGTATTTTAGAGACTATAAATCTCCCTAGCATGGCTTTTCTGGGACACATGGAGGAATTTGATGTGGCTAATCCATCCTCATGGGACTCTTATGCTGACAGGTTAGAGTTTTTCCTGGAAGATAATAAGGTGGCTGATGCTGTGCAGAAAAGAGCTGTGTTACTGAGTGTTATTGGATCTAAGACTTTTGATATTGCCCGCTCACTGATATCTCCTGCTAAACCCAAAGACTGCCCATATGAGGACATACTGGCAATGTTAAAAAAATCATCTTTCACCCACTGCATTTGAAACAGTGAGGCGTTTCCAACAGAACTGTGCAAGCTATCTTAAAATTGCAATTTTGGTGCCAATTTGGAATCCTTGCTAAGGGACAGGCTAGTGTGTGGAGTACAAGATGAAGCACTGCAGAGGAGACTTCTAGCCAAACACAACTTAACTTTTATTACTGCACAAGCAGAAGTGCTAGCATTATGAGGCCGCATACCTTCATTCAAAAGAAATTCAATCTGCCTCCAGCAAAGACAATTCACCGGATATAAATCGCGTGGCAAAAGTTAAAACAAAGGACTTTCCAATGCACACTGATGCAGTTCCATTTACAGGAAAGTGTTACAGCTGCGGCGGGAAACACAGGGACATGGGCGTCCGCAGGTAGGGGCAAGGGGGGGGGGGCAATTGCCTCCCCTGGAATCAGCGATGGGATTGGGGGTTCCACTAGGTCCTTATCCTCTTGAGCCATGTATGCAGTCTCTGACGGTCTCTTGTGCCATGTCCACAGTCTCTGACCGTCTCCTGTACCATGTCCCCAGTCTCTGACCATCTCCTGTTCTATGTCTGCAGTCTCTGACCATCTCCTGTACTATGTCTGCAGTCTCTGACCATCTCTTGTACTATGTCTGCAGTCTCTGACCATCTCCTGTACTATGTCTGCAGTCTCTGACCGTCTCCTGTACCATGTCCCCAGTCTCTGACCATCTCCTGTACCATGTCTGCAGTCTCTGACCATCTCCTGTACTATGTCTGCAGTCTCTGACCATCTCCTGTACTATGTCTGCAGTCTCTGATCATTTCTTGTACTATGTCTGCAGTCTCTGACCATCTCCTGTACTATGTCTACAGTCTCTGACCATCTCCTGCACCATGTCTGCAGTCTCTGACCCTGTACCACGTCCTCTACCAGTCTCTGACGTCTGTACCACGTCCTCTACCAGTCTCTGA
>BLSH010267147.1:114861-127990 GCA_018402905.1 Glandirana rugosa | reverse complement strand
GCCGGGCAGGGCAAGGAGATCCGTGTTTGGGCACCGTGCCGTGGTATGGGAAGAAGACTGACAATTAGCGCATACCGGAGCCCTTAGACCGGCAAAATGCCTGCAGAAGAGCTCGGTATCAATGTTCCCCCAGAAAACCATTACGTGATGTTGGAGGAACACCGCCGCCGCCTTGGCTGAAAAAGAACGGTGATAATCATAAAAACTAGTACCACCATACTTATGGCCTAAATCAACTACAGCGTACAAATACAGGTCCAGTTCTTCCCTGCGTCCTGGCTGCACAGAACATATGATATCTCTATACATGCTGAAAGCCAGGACGAACTCCGGGATGGAAAGTTTACGACTGAGCCTACGATCCCTGGTTTTGACAATAACTGACACGTCCCCGCAAGCGTAGGAGCGGTTGTCGGCAACATCATGCGCTGCGATCAGGAGGGACGCCAGGTTGACATCCTTACCCTCTAAAATATCTCTCCTAATGTTAGCGGGGACAAAATGGGCCGGAATGACAGAGGGTGTGGCTGAACCCATACCTGCCAACGGGGGCACCAGCGTAGGTACGGACGAAACCCCGGGTGCAACCGCAGACCCGGAAGGGGTTTGAACCTCTGGTGCTAGTGGAGGTCTGGCTTCCAACGCCTCGACCCTGGCCCTCAGCTCCTGCCCTGAAGTAACCAAGGACGCTAGCGTTGCCTGAATGTCAGCGAGCGAATTGGCAACTGCACGAAGAGTCACTTGCTCGGCATTAGAAACGGAAGACCGAGGAAATAATAATCTGAATAGCTCAGCCTTTCGGGCAGAAGCCGGGTAGGAAATGCCCCTGAGCTGAAGTTCAGCAATTAATTTTGGAATAGTCCATGATCTTAAGGAAGGGGAGCCTCCACGTTCGGAACTTCTGGCTGGTGAAGGAGGGTTGGACTGGAAATCCCTTATATCTTCCGCTTGAGACATGACCTGTATGATCAAGAAAAGTGTATGAGAGCCGATACATGAGAAAACGGAAACTGCCAAGAGGCGTGGGAGTGAGTGGCCTGAGCCTAGATCAAACTGTGCAAACCATTGAACCTGAGACGGTGGACCGTGCAACCCTATAGTGCAGGTACGTGATGTGAAGGTGTGGCGGTCCCTGCCGATGCATGGGAACCTGATGGTGATAGTAGTGCCGAAGCTCAAAACACCGGGGACCCTTGACCAGGTGATAACCGGGGTGATCGACCGTGCAACCGAAGCCACCCCCCCCTTTTTTTTTTTTTCCCCGAGTGACCCGTGACCTAACATCCCTAACCAAAGTTACCGACCTCCTGCTGCCCCAGTATTACTTACCGGACTGCCGACTGAGATCCGTGAAATAGCTGACCACTTGAGCTTGACGCTAAGAAAGAGGATAAACGTAAACTAGAACGTTATCAGGAGCCTATGCTGACCCTTCAATGTAAAACTAACTGAAAACGAAAACATCACTACCCTCTCCTTCCTCCGTGGCCCTGTAAGGGCGGAAGGAGAGTCACCAGTACAGTCCGTAGTAAAGAAATAACAAGTACGTATAGAAATTCCGTAAAAAAAAAGAAGCTGCTCCTACCTCCGAGGCCCCGTGAGGGCGGAAGGAGCACCATCTAATATGCTAACCGAAATGGATTAAATGATGAAAAACATGTGACTAGAACGTATGGCATGCTGCTCCTTCCTCCGTGGCCCCGTGTGGGCGGAAGGAGCATGGCGAAAAGAATTTCCCAGAATGATTGAAATGAAGCAAAAATGACATGCCGCTCTTCCTCCGTGGCCCGTATGGGCGGAAGGAGCACAAAATGACATGCTTTACCAAAACAACTGGAAATAGAAAGTGAATATATAGACATACGACCTGCCGCTCCTTCCTCCGTGGCCCCAGAGGGCGGAAGGAGCACAGAGAGAAATATCAGAACGACTGAAAAAGAAATGTGAACATTTAGAAGAATGACAAGCAGCCCCTTCCTCCGTGGCCTGAGAGGGCGGAAGGAGCTCCTTTTATAACATCAACCCGGAAGGATTGCGAAAACAGTATACTTAGAAATGTAAGAAATTATTCTCCTTCCTCCGTGGCCCCGTATGGGCGGAAGAAGATAAATGAGAAAAATGAGTGACCTACTTTACACCTTCCTCTGTGGCCCCGTGAGGGCGGAAGGAGATAAACGAGAAAAATGAGTGACCTATTTACTCCTTCCTCCGTGGCCCCGTGAGGGCGGAAGGAGATAAAACGAGAAAAATGAGTGACCTACTTTACTCCTTCCTCCGTGGCCCCGTGAGGGCGGAAGGAGTAAAAGAGAGAAAAAAGAACGCATGCCTTCCTCCGTGGCCCTGAGAGGGCGGAAGGGCAAGCCGCCAAAGTATACACCACCTAACCAACCCCCAGGATAATTGAATAAAAAGAAAAGTTTTTTTTTTTTTTTTTTCTTCCCCTGTGGCCCATGAGGGCGTCAGGGAACCGCACCGAATGACAGAAATGCAAGAGAGACATGACAAAACAACATATTCTTTTTTTTTTTTCCTACGGACCCCTAACTTGAAAACAGAAGGTAAAAACACATGAAATTAAATATGCATCTTACCTTAGCGTAGAACAGGCTTCACACGGCAACTGACCACACCGTGCGACCAACGAAGTATTCTGCCAGGAGGTCAACCAGGCCAGAAGTTCAAATCTGACAGTGGAATGAACTCAACCTACAAAGAATATGCACTTAATATCTGCAAACTAACATGAACCACCCCCACGGATATTACCCTATCTAACCTACTACCCAACCCCCGCCTGCTCCTGCAAGAAAACCACCCCTGCGGCTGAGGCATGAGGACCTGCCAATAACAATCAGAGTATAGGAGAAATATATGAGATACGGATTGAACATCATAACCATTGAACATCCTACAATGAACGAGTAGAATCTCAAACTGAGAGATATAAAATGCTGATATGCAATGGTATAATCCCCCCCGGGCGTTAAGGGTTAGGTTGGTATCCCCAGAACAGATCATCTGACGCTGAGGATCAGTATAGCTGGGAACCCAGAATCTAGGACCAGATATACATGAAAGACCATGGGGGGATTCCCACACTCCACCCAATACAGGATGAGCCAGCCTGAGGTCCTACCGTTTGCTGGTGAACTACAAGTCCCAGCAGAAACAGGGGCTGGGACGGCTGGAACGCAAAAAATTGTCCCTGGGAAGGTCCTGAAGGAGAGGAGTGTTCCCTGCCACTTACCACCGCCCGACCGACCGAAGCGCCGCAACGCCGGCAAAACACCCACCACGCGGCGAGACCCGGGAGACGGCGACCGGAAGTGACGTCACGCAGAAGCGCTTCCAGAAGCCGTGGATGAGGAAGGAGGAGGCTGGGTTATAAGAGCCCCAGACTCCTCCTACAAATACAGGCGGCCTGCGGCCAGCCTTAACATTTAGCCTCATTTCTGAATTAAAAAAAAAAAAGAGCCAAGAAGGTAGAGATCTAAAGAACTCAGACAGGGCCAACAGTGATGGGTGGGATTTTAGATGACTGTTAGGGCCAGTTCACACATAGGCGATCAGACTTTGCTAAGCGATTTGAGACTTCAGAGCTACTTTGGGCATTACAACACGACCTGAAGCGACCTCCATGCCAGGCAACTTTGCCTGTGGCCAGAGAAGAGAGGGTGGGGTTGCCTTCAAAAATTATTTTCTCTTTCCTATAAAGTCGCTTCTTCATAGATGGTGATCCGACTTCCATTGACTTATATGGGCTCAAATCAACTAGAAGTCACTTTGAAATACTACAGGAACCTTTTCAGAAGTCGATCTGAAGTCGCAACGACTTGAGTAGCGCATATTAGGACGGCGCCATTCATTTCAATGGGATTTTTGATGTCAGGCGACTTGTCGAATCGCCTCGGTGTGTGAACGTGCCCTTAGGGGAGTGTGTTGTGTGTGTGTTTCCCCCCCCCCTTCTCATTTTGACCCTGAAATCAAAAAACCAACAATCTTTGTCTGCAGTTATTTTTCCAACAGACTTTTAGAAAGCTTAACTACAATAAAACAAGCTTCATCATTCATTTGCAAGTGACAGCACTCCAATGTGATCTGTGTTTTACATTCCCAAATTTGAAATATCTAAAGCCAAAACTTGGTTCTCTCCAAAATTTCTTTAAAAGGCACCCCCATGCAAAAGCACAATAGTAAAAGCAATACTTTAAAAAAAAAAAAAAAAAAGTACAACACAATGGGAGAGACTTTCTAAAACTGGAGCACTCCAAATCTGGTACAGCTGTGCATGGTAGCCAATCCATTTCCAACTTCACCTTAACCACTTCAGCCCCGGAAGGATTTCCAGCTTTAGGACCGGAGCCCTTTTTGCGATTCGGCGCTGCGTCGCTTTAACTGAAAACTGCGCGGTCGTGCGACGTTGTACCCAAACGAAATTTGCGTCCTTTTTTTCCCACAAACAGAGCTTTCTTTTGGTGGTATTTGATCACATCTGCGTCATTTCTGAT
Organism: Glandirana rugosa; assembly: GCA_018402905.1. Taxonomy (NCBI): domain Eukaryota; kingdom Metazoa; phylum Chordata; class Amphibia; order Anura; family Ranidae; genus Glandirana; species Glandirana rugosa. The sequence continues at coordinate 123,482 of BLSH010267147.1, read as the reverse complement.
CGCCGCTATAAACAAAAGAGCGACAATTTTGCAAAAAAAAACAAATTTCTTACTTTTTTTGCTAGAATACAAATCCAAAAGAAAAATATAAAAAAACATTTTTTTCACCGTTTTTGGCCGATTTATATTCTTCCTCATATTTGCGATAAAAAAATCGCAATCGGCGTTTATTGATTGGTTTGCGCAAAAGTGGCCGCGTTTACGGATGATGAGAATTCATTTTTGGGGTTTTTATTTTTTTTTTATTTTTTACTAAAAATGGCGGCGATCTGCGATTTTTTGCGGTACTGCGATATTTCAGCGGACATGTCGGACCATTTTGACACTTTTTTGGGACCATTGGCATTTATACAGCGATCAGTGCTATAAAAATGCACTGATTACTGTGTAAATGCCATTGGCAGTGAAGGGGTTAACCTGCAGGGGGCGCGCTAAGGGTTAACTATGCTCCCTGGGCGTGTTCTAACTGTATGGGGGATGCCCTAACAGGGGAAGGGAAGTTATCACAGCCTTCACGTAAAGGAAGGCTGTGATCACAGCCCTTCCCCCTCACACAGAGCGGAGGTCCGTGTTTACATACACGGACCTCTGCTCACTCGCTCCGGGGGGGGCCATCGCGGGTAGCCGGCGGCAATCGAAGCCGCCGCACCCGCTCCCTGGCCCTCCCCGAACACAGTGAGCGCGCGGGCGCGCCTCCGGCGGCGCGCGCGCTCACAGTGCACGTTATCGCAGCCGCCGTCGTATGACGGCGATTTGCGATAACGAACCACCTTGTCGCCGTCAACCTGCGGTTGGCGGTCGGCAAGTGGTTAATTAAGCTTTGTCAATAACCTGAAAGCAGATTTGACTCTATACAGAGTTGCACTCTTCAGTTTTAGTAAATAACCCCCACTTTTATTATAAAACAAGTTTAAAATAGTATGACTAGTGATGCCGTAAAACTTTGGATTGAGTGTAACGGTCTGCAAGTGTTCAAGACCAGCAAAATTTTTCTTTAATAAATTTAGACTTGACATAAAAGTAGTGAGGCGTGCCTAAGTGTAGCAATATGGTTACATTTAATGAAGGGATAACATTTAGCAACTCACACATTTGAGATATATGGAACATCCAGCGTTAAAAAAAAAAAAGACAAAAACTGTCCAGACCATCCTCCGCACCGCCATCCCTTCCACAATGCGCTCCAAACCTCGCTTTCAGATCGTTCTGCTGCAGTGTAGTCTTCCCGGTCACCATTACAGACTGACAGCGCTGAGCGCCGGCAGTGTGGAGGACGGTCTATGTGGACAGCTTTACCCCAGATGCCTGCATACTTACATGGTTGATTTAAGAGGCACATCTGAGTTGCTAATTGTTGAACCTTCATTAAATGTAATCATATTGCTACACTTAAGCTGCATTCACACCTGAGCATTTTCAAGCAGGTCATGCGTTTTTTCCGCAATTTTGTACAGGGGAAAAAAGGTCACCAATGTAAAAAGCAGAGAAACGCCTGTAATCCAACCTAAAGGAAAAAAGGGATTTTATTAAAACTTACCGTAAAATCCTTTTCTCCAAGTTCACTGACAGACGCAGCTCTCCATTACGTGTGGGGTTTATGCTGGTCTCACTAGGAGTTAACTAGGCAGGGAAAAGAAACAACTGGCCCCTCCCATGGGGGGGGGCGTCCTATCTTCCCACATAAACCCCCTCATAGCATAGCTCTTCAGTTCGTACACAAGCCGTACAAGAACAGAGCCCAGAGGGGTGGGTGCTGCGTCTGTCAGTGAACTCGGAGAAAAGGATTTTACGGTAAGTTTTAATAAAATCCCTTTTTCTCCTATCGTTCACTGACAGACGCAGCTCTCCATTACATGTGGGGATGTCCCCAAGCTGTGTCAAAAAGAGGGGTGAGTAAACGCTTACTGAACCTCTAAGGAGGCGCCAGACGCGCCTACACTGCTGCCTGCAAAATTTTGCGGCCAAAAGCAGCATCCAAAGATGCAAGCACAGCAACCTATAAAACTTAGTGAAAGTGTGAACCGAGGCCCAAGTGGCCGCCTTGCACACCTGCGACAACGAGACCTGGTGCCTGAGAACCCAGGAACTGCTAACAGCCCGGGTAGAATGAGCCGTGACTGGAAAAGGGGGAACCTTGCCCCGAACAGAATAGGCATGGGTCACGGACTGTCTGATCCAACGAGAAACCGTAGCCAACGAGGCCGCCAACCCTGTGAGTGGACCCTCTGACAGCCAAACAAGGCATCAGCTTTCTGAAAAGAAGCTGTGGCAGCCAAGTACACTCGTAAGGCCCTCACTACGTCCGAAGTATGCAACTCAATCTCTTTTGAGTGTGACGGATGAGGGCACAATGAAGGAAGGACAATATCTTCATTAATGTGAAAGGAAGAAACCACCTTCGGAAGGAATGAAGGAGAGGGTCGCAAGACCGCCTTCTCCCTATGTAGGACCAGGTAGGGAGACTTGCACGACAGTGCTGCTAATGCAGACACCATCTGGCGGAAGTGATGGCAACTAAAAAGGCCACCTTCTGTGACAGCAATTGTAAGGAAATCTCCCTGATATTCCCATATGGCGGTTTCTGAAGTACAAAAAGCACCATATTCCGATCCCACGGAGCCTTCACCCGAGGCGCCACATGCCGCACACCTTGTACAAAAGGTACGAATCAACGAGTGTGAAGCCAAGGTCTGAAAAGAATCTCCAGAGCCGATATCTGGCCCTTGAGTGTGAACAAAGCCAGGTTTGTTCAGGCCTTGCTGCAAAAAAGTCAGGACCCTGGACACGACATCAGAGCGAGGGTTATGACCCTCCGCCTCGCACCAAGCTATATAAGCCTTCCAGGTGTGGTGGTAAATCTTGCGGGAAGTACACTTGCAAGCCTACCACAACGTAGGGATCACTGAGTCAGCGACTCCCATCTTAGCACCTGGGAATCAATAGCCAAGCCGTCAAAACCAGCGAGGGTAAAGCAGGGTGCAAGATGGTCCCCTGAGACAGAAGGTCATCTCGCAGCGGGAGCCGCCGAGGGGCGTCTGCCACCACGTGCACCACGTCGGCATACCAAGTGCGCCGAGGCCAATCTGGAGCCACCAGGATTATTGGTATCCCCTCCGCCACTATCCTGCGTATCAATCGCGGAAGCAGTTTTATCGGAGGGAAATCGTACAGAAGGCGGTAATGGCCCCAGGGGGCCACCAGAGCGTCAGTGGCCACTGCCAACGGATCCTTCGTTCTGGACACAAAGGTCTTCACCTTGAATCGAGACGCCATGAGATCCACGTCTGGAGTCCCCCATTTGCGGCAACTCTGATTGAACACCTCCGGGTGGAGAGACCACTCTCCCTGGTCCAGCGTCTGGCGACTGAGAAAGTCCGCCTGCCAGTTCTCCACACCGGGAATGTAAATGGCAGAGATTGCCGGAACGTGATGTTCCGCCCAATGTAGTATCAGAGCTGCCTCCGCCACAGCTGCTGGACTCCTTGTGCCGCCCTGATGGTTCACATACGCCACTGCTGTGGCATTGTCCGATTAATTTCGAATTAGACGACCCTGCAATCTCACCCAGTGAAAAAAAGGCACAATCTGAGTGCTCTCAGCTCCAGGACAATGATGGGGAGGCGAGCCTCCTGCGCCGACCAACGGCCCTAGGCAGATAGCTGCCCCAGGATCCCTCCCCAGCCTGAAAGACTGGCATCCGTGGTGATGATCCCCCACTGAAGGGGCAGGAATGACTTCCCCTAAGTCAGGGTCGAGTCCCGAAGCCACCAAGCCAGAGCCGCCCTGGTCTGGGAGCTCAGACGGATACGAAAGTCCAAGGACCGAGGGGACCTGTCCCACCGAGCCAGAATTGCTCGCTGAAGGAGACGAGCGTGACTCTGGGAGAAATGCCTCGAACGACGAGACCATGAGCCCTAGCACCCGTATACAGAACCTGCCGACTGCAGAGACAGCAACTTGGCTGGAGGGAGGAACCCCTTCGCCTGTTCTGTGTCCAGAATTAGACCCAGATACTCCAGGCGACGGGATGGAGAGACAGACGACTTCTGCAGGTTGAGTAACCCAACCGAAGTCCTGCAGCGATGTCATTGTGAGTCTCACATTCTCCTCCCGATCCAAGACGGACTCCGCTCGCAGGAGCAGGTCGTCTAGGGAGGCTACCACCGCAATGCCTCTCTGTCGGAGCAACGCCAACACCAGGGCTAGCAGTTTTGTGAAAACTCGAGGTGCCGAGGCCAGGCCGAAGGCGAGTGCCACAAATTGAAAATGGAGGTCTCCCATTGCAAAGCGCAGGAAGCGCTGATGGCGTAGACGAATGGGTACATGGAGGCACGCATCCCTGATGGACGGCCACGACCGAGCAGATAGGTCCAGTACTGGCCGAACCCCCCCTTTTCGGGAAGATTTGAGTAGAAACCTCTCTTCTGGAGGCACTGGCACGATCACCCCCTGGACCGAAAGTGCTTGGACAGCCCCAAAAAGAGCCTCCCGGCGGTCCTGTGAAAGCCCTAAGTTTGATGGGAAGAACCTGTCTGGGGGGGGGTAGAGTGTTGAACTCTATCCTGTACCCGGTGGACACCACTTCCCGGACCCAACGATCGGGAATGTGGGCCAGCCACCGGCCTGCGAATCCCAGAAGACGCTCCCCCCCCAAATCCCGGGTAGGGGCAACCCATCAGGCTGAGGAGGACTTGTCCTCCGCTTTTTTGGTTTCACGCTGCCACTGCGATACCCAGCCCCTGCAGCGACCTTACCGTGTTTACGGCGAAACTCACGCCTCCAGTCTCTGGGAAGAAGGGCACTTACCTCCTGTGAAATCCTTAAGGATCTCACCCAGCCGTGGACCGAATAGACGTCCACCCTGAAAGGGAAGGTCTGTGGAAGCATGGTCACCAGACCAAAAACGCAACCAGGGTACCCGTCTGAAGATACAGCAACACTGCTACCCTGGATCACATAGGCAGTGAATCAACGGCCGCATCACCAAGGTACTTGCAACCTCAGAGCAAATACAGCCCTCCGCAGCGTATCCAGCAGGCGGCCGCAGTGCAGAATATTCTGGAGCTCCGCCATACGCTCAGACAGATATCGCGCCGCCATGGCAGACGTCAGGGCTGGCCGCAGAGTAGAGCCTGCCACCAGGAGGAGCGACTTTAACAGCACCTGTCTTTTGTCAGCGGGGCCCTTGAAGGCAGGAACCCCTTTCAGAGGAATGGTGGTCGTCTTATTAAGGAGAGCTATCGGCAGGACACCAAGGAGACTCCCATTTTTGTTAAAAAAAAAAAAAAAAAAAAAAAAAAAAAAAAAAAAAAAAAAAGCTTTCAAGGGATAGCGAGCAGCGAACTGGAGCACCGGGAGGAAACCCACCCATGCAAAGCAAGGAGGAGGGGGACGCTTCTCGGGGGGCCTGTTGGTGACATCTGCCCTGGGGAGAATTCACTAAAGACCGCCACAGCTGGTCCAGAAAGGCCCCTTGCGCAGATTGCGCCGCTGCCGATTGCTCCTAGCATGTTCAGATCCCTTAGTAACACAGATGCATACTAAAAATTAAAGGCGCCCCACAGTGCACAAGGGAACCCAGGAGGACTGCACCCGCAGCCACCAGCACCCACAGGAGAGCCCAGCTATACTTGCTGTTTGCTGCCATAACCCTAAGGATCGTCAGAGAGCCGCACCATCAGGAGCACACACCGTTCCAAAGTGAAAGTAAAAACGTTTTTGCATAAGCAGGGATTCCAATATGGCCGCCGTTGAACACTAGAGACCGGAAAACACCTGCAGTACCGCAAATGGCCGCTCTGAGCGCTAGAGGGAAAGCCCCATAGGCCCAATATGTCTGCGGCTACAGCAAAATGGCGGGCGATCGCTGCAGGGCAGCAAAAAACGACTGAACGGCGCTAGACGATTGGGTGCGGTGCGGGGGGGAGAAGGGGGTGTGTGAATGGGGTGAACAGGAACGCCACAAACTTTTGGGGTCGTCGGTCCCCCCCTTTTCGCTCCTAAAGAGGGGGGAAAGGAGGAACTCTCACTCACCACTCCGGACGACGCCATGGGCAGCCACCCAGTCGCAGACCTTCCGCCCCTGCTTGGGCGGTATGCTGCAGGCCAGAAAGTCGCCCTTCCCAAATCGCATCCAGGGCTGGGCGTAAGGGAGGGGTCCGCCCAGGCCGTCCGCACGGAACGGGCACGATACGGCGGGACTGGCTCACATCGGTCAGCCAGGCTGGGGAAAGTACAGAGCCCAAGGACTCTATGCCCCGACCAGCTTCTTGATAGCAGATCAATTGCTTGATAGAAGACAAATAAGAGAAAATTTAATAAAAAACGGTCACAAACAGGACCGCAATTCCCCTGAAGGGAAGCCAGGTCAACTCCTTGCAAACTAGGCATTGAAACTGAAGAGCTATACTATGAGGGGGTTTATGTGGGAAGAGAGGATGGCCCCCATGGGAGGGGCCAGCTGTTTCTTTTCCCTGCCTAGTTAACTCCTAGTGAGACCAGCATAAACCTCACACGTAACGGAGAGCTGCGTCTGTCAGTAAATAGGAGAAAAAGCTCCAGAGCTTTGAGCTTCAGGCATTTTGGAGTGGAGATGTGGATCATCTCCATAGAGAATTGATTTTTTTTTTTCCCCCCACCAGTGTTTTGTAGCTTCAGGCTTTAATCTACAAAACACTCGGCTGTGAAAGGGGGCCTTAGAGGCACCTCTCCTCTTATACTCTGTAGCTCCTGCTGGATTTTGCTTCTAATCCCCTTATGGAGGCGGCCATTTGTGGATGGACATTTTATGGTTACACAGCCTACCACATTGCTACAATCTTTTTATATTGGCTATAAACTGAAGGACTTCTGAATAAATGGTTGTGGAACGAATCATCTGAGTTTCCATTATTTATGGGGAAATTTGCTTTGGATTACAAGCATATTTCCGGAACGAATTCTGCTCGCAATCCAAGGTTTTACTGTAGTTTTATAGAGTAACAAACTGCAACCCCGTACTATTTTGCCATAATTGGTGGAAATGCGCAATCAAAATTGTTCACATTACAGATTCTTCATTTCATGGCCATGACACGTGGACCACATTATGAAGATTCCGCAATGTGAACAAGTGTAAGGTTTGCCATAATGGTGGAAATACACATTTACCAGTCTCTTTTCTCCAAGTATTAACTATTGTTGGTTTTATACCATTTTAAAAAAACTTGTTATAAAACTGTGCATTGTATTTTTTTAAAATTGGTTTTGTCTTCGTGTTTTGCATGAGGGGCACTTAAAGCCTGAATTTTTTTTGTTCTCTTCAAATTCAACATCTTTAGGGTGTGGCACCAGTTTAGTATTTACCCTATAGACAGTACAAGGATTAAATCGCTTTCTAAAGACAGCCATAAATACATCGAATCTCAGACGGTTTAGCAGGGACCAGCCAAGATTCGATCTTTCTATGGGCAGGCTGGATGTCCTGAAGTCGATCCAACGATCAACTTGAGCACAACCAGCCTAGTCTGTTTTTTGCATGTGTTCACTGCCGGTGTCTATGGCAGCCAGTAGCGGTCACTGTGTTCCTACCGCCCCCACAGGGGACAAAGTGCACTGTCACATTTATATTGGTGCTGTGGATGCTGAGACAGCATGGTTAATAGCATGAACCCCCTCATGATGTTCAACCAAAACACACAGTAGCTGACAAGTACCTAAAATAGTGTTAAACTCCTGAATGCGATTACCTACAGTAAAGCTTGTAATAAAGCTTACCTGTAGGTAAAAATCTCCTGAACGTGCGCCGCTTAGGAGATATTCTAGTGCGCAGCAGCCGGTGACCTCACCTAAAGGAACGGCATACCCGTACCATTCCTTCAGAGCTGTGTGCTGCAGCTGCATCACAGGGACATCACCGTGGCTCAGCCAGTCAAGGAGCTGCTGCCTGTGAAACCAGAATGAAGTCCGGGTGTGGTTGGAAGCATCTGCTGCAGGAACAGCATGCAGCTGGAGGGCTTGGTTTCAAGGCAAGTCTTCCATATGCAATGCATACTAGCACAATATGGCTTTACCTTGTAGGGAGAGTTTTTTTTTTTTTTTTGGAAATTTACTTTGGTAGCACTGACCTCTGCCACTTGCCCAAGATCAGTGTGGTCAATCATGCAGGGGGGCATGTTGGCACAAGTCTCCCGTTCCCAATGGTACATATACACCATACAGACCAATAGCTGCACTCAGCACAGGGGGTAGAGCTCTACTTGTACATCACGAAACACCCATTAGGTCAGATGCCATGCAGGGGAGAAGCCGACAATAGCTGCAGCAGAAGCGATTTACTGGGGAAAATGTCAGTGCTTTATAGATAGTCACTTGAAGCCCGCACTATAGCTTAAAGATGACTACAGCTCAGGCTTATATTGCCAGGAGGGTGTACCTGTGGCACGCTCTGATCACAGTAAAACGATAAACTGCTCCTTTACCACGTGATCAGCTGTCAGCCAATGACAGATGATCAAGTGATGTAAACAAAATCGGCTCTTTTCCCTCACGCTGACAGTATGAGAACAAGCCGATTACCAGCTCAGGTAAAAGGGACGTCGGTCCCACACACTGAAAGCCACTGGTGCCAAGCAGTGCCCACC
>BLSH010267147.1:99100-114851 GCA_018402905.1 Glandirana rugosa | reverse complement strand
CCCCCCCCCCCCCCCCCCCCCCATCAGCGCACATCAATGGAGAAAAATTACCTTTTTGAAAAATGTTATAACTATGAAACCTATTTTTACCCCAAATTTTCGGTCTCGTTAAGCAAAAAACAAGTAGTGATTAAATACCACCAATAGAAAAGCTCCATTTGTGTGAAGAAAATTATAAAAATGTCATATAGGTACAGCATAGCATGACTGAGCGCTGAAAGCTGAAAATTGGCCTGGGCAGGAAGGGGGTCCAAGTGCCCAGTAAGCAAGAGGTTAAAACACAATAGGCCCACGGGCGCATGCAAATACTGACACCCGTGCACACGGACTTTTTTTCTTCCGACACCGGACCTGAAACTTTGTATGCAGCCATAAAATCACAGGTCAAGTATCACAATGTTTATTGATAGATACAAGTATATAAAATCAGGGCATGAACATGACTTGATAAATTAAGTAGACTTAATTTCAATACTATAATAAAGGAGGACCAATTCATTTGCTCACCATTTTAAGCATCACACCCACAAATAACCACGTATCTCAGGGTAGCCATCAATCTCTCAAAAAACGGAGCAGGTTTTTTTGTGCAAGTAAAATTTTTTTTTTTCTTTTTTTTTTTTTAGGTTTTTAAAGACTTGTGCACTTGCCCAGGCTCAAAGTATTAGAATCTAGCACAAAAAAAAGCCCATTACTAGAGGTAGAAGTACAGGCAATACACATACTATTACGGTAACATCCATGAATTACAGTTAAAGGATTTTCTGTAACAACCAAATTGATAATCAGATATTGCAACAAGTCAAGTATTACACTGAGCAAAGTGCGTCTCTACAGTATTCTTCAGTGTTGCTTTAATCAGTTTTTGTGTTTTGTTTCCTCCTTTATGGCCCAGAAAGGTTACTTTTTCGGCAGCTATAGAAGTCCTCGCCAGAGACCATGAGTGTTTTGGGAACCCAGGATGTAATTATTGCATGCTGCTAATGCACAGATCTAAACATTACAGGTACTCTAAAAAATATTGCATGGCTGACTATGATTAAGACATTACACTTAAAAACCTCTTTTAGAGCAGAAGGAATCCTAAATAGACATGCCTCTGCATTTACAGATTTGCGAAAATGTTACAGCGGAATGGATTTTCGCAGTGGTTAGGTCAAACGTGATTTAATTCATAGCAACAGTGTGTTTGCACAACATTAAGGCTTTGGCTGGTTCTTTAGTCGGCTTCCTCTTCAGATTCCTCTTCTTCGGCGGTCTCCAGCCAGGTTAGCCATTGGTTGACCTGCAAAGAGTTAAATAGGGTTACTTCAGCTACATGTAAAAGTGGTTTCACCCTAAACCCAGAACCCATGGGGGAAGAGGAAAGATGGTGGTTGGGCCCTTGGGTCAGAGCCTGAGCCAGCTTGGCACTCCAGTGAGCGCTGGAGAGGCAGAACATAGTTTGTATTGCTCTCTGAAGTCTGAGAACTGAGCGATCAGCAGTGTTTGATCACTCAGTTATCGGTGTAGAGCCGGTAGGTGACAGTTGCAGCCATCTAGGGGACAGTTGCAACAAACTTAAATTTTCTCAATTCCCAAACTTCTCTCTCAATGCTAGTTCAGCAAGCTAGGTGGCACTAGCCACCATATAACTGAATGCTTCCAACTTTTTTTTTTTTTTTTAAGTCCTTGTATGCCTAGTGTAGAAATCAAAAGAACCACCTTTAGCTGTGCAGGCATGGGAAGGTTTTCTCTACCAACCAGATAAAATATAGCACTTACACCCCCTCCCCCCCAACCAGGTTAAATGGACCATTCCTGCTCCCTCCACTTAAGCATCCAGCTCAGCTGTCAAGTTTATCCAGAGGGATGTCACTGCCTCCCCAACAGGGTTTGAGACCTGCTGATTGACCACATGGAGAAAGATGCATGCCCCACCAAACCATTATAGCACCACCACATGGATGGGATAGGGGAGCCTGTATACTCTCCCTGTAGGTGTGTTTGGTTGGTCCATCAGGAGATGCGGTCACTGAATGGGCAAAAATGACAGTAGGTAATCAAACTGTACAGTTTCCTGTGCAGAGCACAGCAGCACGTTTGCTTCAGTCATCCTCTCCCAGAATCAGATTTCTCTTTCATGCCCCTAGAAGCAAACACCCAGTACTTCTGGGTATGACAACACATGACAGTGCTGGGCCAGTCATCAGTGCCATCTACTGCATAGGAACTACAACTTGAGCAACTAATAGCTTATAAAAAGGGGAGCTTCTGCCGGTCCCAGCAGATGAATGGCGCAGTGAGGGAGAAATGGAAACAAGAACGTTGTGCTGGAAAGGGAGAATAAATTAACAGTTGCTCTACCCTGGACAAGGGCAATTACCAAGTATTAGCTATACACTTAAAATGAACACCCCTTTACCTGGAATAAAGCTTTTCCCTTTCCTGGAAACTCTTGTGTAATATCTTCCTTCCATGCCAAGAAAGCTTCTTCTTCTATTATCTCCATGTCATAGAAATGAACAAAGAAGCGGAGCAACATGCCTGTAAGGGAACGGACATATAAATACCAGAACAGACATGGCTGCTGTAGAGAGAAGAGAAAAAAAAAAAAAAAAAAAAAAAAAAAAAAAAAAAAAAAAAAGAAGGAGCACACAGCAAGTGGCAGTTGTACCTTTAGGGAAGTTTTTACTGTAGCAGTGCACCTGGAGTGCATACAAGGCGCTGACTTGCAGGTCAACATGGTCATGGAGGAACTTCTGCATCACTGGCTTGAAAGACAGCAACAGTTGCTTCTCCTGTTCCAGCTGCTCTTTAGATGGTGCTGCCACCTGCTCTGCATCTTCCGTTGGGCAAACCTCATTAGAAATATACTGTAAAAAGCTGCAAGACAAAAAGGTTTTAAGAGCTTTGTTAAAAAAAAAAAAAAACCAAGCGTGCAGAGAAAGTTGGCAATCCAATTCTTACACAAAAACATAAATCTCAATTGTTGTTGTAGCTTTAACATTTATTTATCCTCCATACTTTTCCTACAGGATGCATCTAGCAAGCACCCGCTTTGATTGCGCATAATGGGAGACCATGAGCAAGTCCCAGCCAACAGAACCGGCCTCCTGTACAGAGGGAGCGGTCTCTGTTTCTCATCCTTGCAAAGCAGGTATGAAAAGCAGATCTACAAGTAAAAAGTAGCACACTGTACACACATTACATAGTTAAGCACACATCTAACCCCTTGACCGCCCTAGATGTTAACCCCTTCCCAGTGTATATTAGCACTGATCGCTGTATAAGTGTTACTGGTGATGTCAGTGGCAGTCAGTATTCCCTTGCGTCAGAATGCCCACCGCACTATCGCAGATAAATACATATACACACACTTTGTAGACACTACAACTTTCACGCAAAAAATATACACAAAGTCTGGGATTTTTTTTGTGTCGTCAAAAAGCATGTAGAATAGATTTTGGCCTTTTAGAAATTTGATTATTGGATATTTTTTTATAGCAGAAAGTAAAAAATATTTGGCTTTCAAAATTAGATTTTTCCATTTATATTGCAAATAAACCCAGTGGTGATCATATAACAAAGGAAAGCTCTATTTGTGTGAAAAAAAAAAATTATGTAATTTTAGTTTGGGCACAGCATTGCATAACTGCGCAATGCCGAACTGCACAAAAAAAAAAAAAAGCCTGGTCATGCAGGGGGTAAAATCTTCCAGAGGTAACCACTTTAAAGCGGCCCCTTATATCAGGTTATCAAGTGTTCCATAGACTGCACAGTAACTTACCCAAAACAAAAACTATAGGTCAAAGTGAACAACTCCAGGTCAAAAAGTCCCCCGGTTCACCTTATAAAAAAGCAACTTAGACAGGACCTAAATCAACTTACGAGCATGTCGAGTGTGGGAGGAAACCGATGTGAGCACATGAACTCCATGTAATAGTGTCCTGATTGGGAGGACCTCAGGGCTGCAAGAAGTGCTTACCACAGTCACTGTGCTGCCCATTACTATTCTAAGACATAAAAAAAGTCTCTCCTAGTCTGAAATACACTATACTGTCAAGGGAAGGTTGTCCACAAGGTTTAGGAGTGTCTATGGAAGGTTTGACCATTCTTCTAGAAGCACATTTGTGAAGTCAGGGATTGATAGACGTGAAGGCCTGGCTCACAGTCTCTGCTCTAATTTATCCCAAAGGTGTTCTATTGGGTTGATGTCTGTCAGGACTGTGCAGGCCAGTCAAGTTCCTCCACACCAAACTCGCTCATCCACGTCTTTATGGACCTCGCTACGTGCACTGGTCCAAATCATTTGGTGGAGGGGGGGGGTTATTATGGTGTGGGGTTGTTTTTCAGGGGTTGGGATTGGCCCCTTCCAGTGAAGAGAACTCTTAAGGCATCAGCATACCAAGACATTTTCATGCTCCCAACTTTGTGGGAAGAGTTTGGCGATGGCCCCTTCCTGTGCCAACATAACTGCGCACCACTGCACAAAACAAGGTCCATAAAGTCATGGATGAGAAAGTTTGGGGTGGACGAACTTGATTGGCCTGCACAGAGTCCTGATCTCAACCCGACAACACACCTTTGGGACCTTAGAAATGCGCTTCTGGAAGAATGGTCAAACATTCCCAGAGACACACTCCTAAACCTTGTGGACAGGCTTCCCAGAAGAATTGAAGCTGTTATAGCTGCAAAGGGTGGACCAACTCAATATTGAACCCTACGGACCAAGACTGGGATGTCAAAGTTTGTGTGCATGTAAAGGCAGGCGCCCCAATACGACAACATGATGTACCTTGCAGCTCCATAAGGGCTACTTGCCCCCTTTCCCTCCATAGCAGATAAACATATCCCTCATCCCATTGAGACCCCTAGAAAAAAAAATAAATAAATCCATGATATCCTCACCTGGTCACCAAAATATTCACAAATCCTTTATCTACATGAAGTTTAGGCGAGATGTTATCCTTAATCCACTTGTAGATGGTCTGTGGAGAAGGATCCATCTCTATTTGTTTCAGTAACTCTTTCTCCAGTTTCATCAGCGGAAACAAGAAGCTCAGTCCCTTCCCTTCCAGGATCTCAAGCATGCGATCTTTGTTTTGGTCGATTTCTATTAGAGAGCAAAAATTAGCAATTAGGCAACTCCTTTTGACAGACCAAACCTAACTAATGGTTTCTCCCTTACCTGGTAACATCTTCTGCATGTTGACTTTGCTGAGCTGGAAGAGTTCGGTCAGCCACTCTTTGTCCTTTAGTTTGGCCAGCTGCTGCAGACAAAGCAGGAACAGAGGGAAGTGGGTGCCATTCTCCAGAGGCTGGGCCAGTTCAGAAATGCTCACCAGATCCGCTATTATGGCACGGGCTGCGAATTGTGCCAGGTAGGATTTCACCAGGGGTATGTCTACCTCTAGCTTGGGGCACTGGTCTAGCACATTCAAGAAAGCCTAGGAAAAAAAAAAAAAAAAAAAAGGCAAAAGATTAATACACCAATAGGATTTCAAGATTTACCGCTTGCTGACCTGCTGCAGTACATAGACTGCGGACGGGTGGCTCGTACAGGCACCATAATGTACCTGTACGTCTCGGGTTTTTTTCTGGGTTAGGGTACGTGCCAGTTCTGCTGAGATTGTACACAGGACAGTCAGCATGCCTCAGCCAATGAGGCATGGCTAGGGCCTCCTGATCGGCTGAGTCCAATCACAGCCCAGAGTTAACAGGACTCTGTACAGAGGGAACGATCTTTTAGCCTAGTTAGGCACACAATTAACCCCTTGATCAACCTAGATAGTAACCCCTTCCTAGCCAGTATCATAAGTACAGTGATATTTTATAACTGTATTCAGGTCACTGGTGATGTCAGTGGCTGTTAAATAATAAAATTATACATTTGGGTACAGTGTTGCAGGTCTGTGCAATGGTCAGTTAAAGTAGCGCAGTGCTGAATAGCAAAAAAAAACAAAAAAAAAAAAAAACACAGCCTGGTCATGAAGGGAGTAAAACCTTACAGAGTTGAAGGAATTAAGCAACATACCTGCATGAAGTTGTCACTCGTTGCCACTCCCTCTTGACGCAATATACCGATCAGTTCACTGGCGCGCTCCTTGTCTTCGTCAGAGCGGTCCAGGGACTGCAGGACGATCCGGCTAATCATTTCCGGGATGAAGTGTTTAGGAGCTCTCATTTCTTTCACGCTGTTTATGGCATCTGCCGCATTACCGTTATTCAAGTAGTCAGTCACAAATGCTTCCTGAAATTTAGAGCATCCTGAAGTCATGCAAACCATTTAGAAATCACAGCACACACTGGCTCAGTTCTCATGCAAAACAGTCTTGCACCAACATTACAAAGATTTGCACTTTAAGCCAAAAAGGCAGCCACTAGCGAAAGCAAATTTAGTTCAGTAAAAAAATCTAAATTTAACATATTATGGAAGGCCAGTGTATAAACTGCAATCTCTGTACATACGCAAGTAGGCTTTACTCAGGGAGTACCAAGTTACACATCCTTCAATTCCAGTGAAGGATGTTTAACATGGTTTACTATGGTCACATTCACATCTGTGCATTTTATGGAAAGGGCCAAGGACTGTTTCTGCTTTTTGGCTCCATAGACTTCAATGGATCAAAAAACATGCATTGAAAAAAACGCAAAATGCACCTGGAATATGCAAACTGCATAGGTTTGAATCAGGTCTTAATTTTGGAAGAAGAGGTTATTTGCAAGCTTTCCCCTTGGGCATTCAATGTCCTAACAAAAAAGCCCTTGTGCATTAAAAATTTGCCAGGTCATGGTGACCCCACCACGTCATAAAAGCTTATTTTTTACATTGGTAATTAACCACTTGCCGACTGCCTCGCGCAGAAAAACCCAGCAATGTGGTTCCACAAATTGCGGTTTGCGCAGCTGGGGGTGCGCTGCCAGCAGAGCTCTCTCGTGGCTGCGGGTTGGGTGAGCTCTGTCCACCTAATACAGTGGCAGAACGGGAACTGGCAATGTAAACACGGCAGTTTCCCGTTCTGACAGGGGACATTATGACAAATCTAACTGATCCTGATTTACAGGCATCAGTAGATCACTATCATCCCCCTGCCAGCCCAGCCCCCCCAGTTAGAACACAGTGAGGAAACAGTTAACCCCTCGATCACCCCCTACAGCTTAACCCCTTCCCTGCCAGTGACATTTAGGCTCCATTTACACAGGACGCTGTTTCAACCTTCCCTGAACGTTTTACCTTGACAGCTAGAAACTGGCATTGCCATTTTGCATGCAGTGTTCGTGTCGGAGAGTTTTTGAAATCAATCCAAAACATTACCCCAAGACCAAAACACAGGCTCTGCACTGCAGCCAGCATTTTTTTTTTTTTTTTGCATGAGCCGTAAAACACAGGCTGCAGCATAGCTTAAGCCGACTCATATGGATCGATTCTTGGCCGGTCCCAGCTGAAGAGGATTAGGGCTGCTCTGTGCAAAAACAATTGCACAGAGCAGGTAACTTTTTTAACAAACACTTGACTTTAATATCACTTTCAGTACAACCAGTGTCTGATTTTTTTGCATAAAGCCGCCAGCAGTAACCGTGGTGTTCTGCCAGTTGGGAATAGTCCCTATTCGAATTGCATGTTCCTGGAAAAAGCTCTAGGATAATGGGTGCTGCAGCAACCACCAGCTGGAGACTGGATCATGACCACCACAAAGAATATAATATATTTGCCAGCACACACATTGGCAGATTCCACTGACCGTGTTGATGGGGCGGGACCCCCTCTTGCAGTGCAATTGTGTTCTGCTGGCGGGGAGCCTTCCCAGCTGGCAGAACATATTTGCCAGCACACCAATCTTCATTCCAAACTGTTTTTATTTCAGAATCATTACATCACAAGCAAGAAAGTGCAATGTTTCACATCACCCCTTCGTCAGGAATTACAAAGGGGTGAGACCGAAGTGTTGCTCTTGCTTGTGAAGTAATGCTGAAAAAAATAAAATTTAAAAAAAGTTATGTTTGGACTGAAGATCTGATGTGCATTGGCAAATCTAGTCTGCCGGCTGGGAAAGCTCCCCGCCAGCAGAACATAATTGCGCTGGCGGAGGGGTCAGTGGAATCTACCAACTTTCTTTCCTGCATTAAATTCTGTGTATTTCTGTTATCTGCCCCCTATTAAAAAAAAAAAATAAATAAAAAAGCAGATGCCAGAATTTAGTAATTTTGGACAACAGCTTACAGTAAGTTTAAGTAGCTCTTCCTTTGATGGTGGAGGCTTCTTCACACTCTTGGCAGGTTTCTCTTGGATGGGAGGTGGGTTGGTTTTTAGGCCAAGCTGTGGTGTCTGAGGAACAAACAAGTTAGTTAGCAACTCAGAAGAGAGGACAAAAAAAAAAAAAAAAAAAAGGGGATAAAATAAGGCTTGGAGTTCTCACCTGTCCCATGGGTGGTGTCTGGGTGCGAGGCGGCATCATGCTCATCTGAGGCTGGAGCTTTGGCACTTGTGTCTTGTTCATTAGAAAAGACTGAGCTGGTCTCAGGCTTATCTGGGGAGGAGGATAAGACATGAAAAAAGGTTAACCCCACAGAGAACTAATGTTCAGAGAATCCTGTCTAAGGAATAGTCACAGCCCTCATATCTCATAATCTTGCTCAGTGGACGCTGGTCACTATGAAAAAGGGAGGCAGGAGGTAAAGATTGGGATGAAGGGAGGAGGAGAAAATGAAAGAAGGAAAAAAAAAAGGAGGAGGGAGGGAAGAAGTTTCCAGCCACAAGTCCTCATAATAACGCGTCTTTTCTTAATCATCAGGCGACCATGAGAAGCGGCTTCCATCTGGAAGTACGTACCTCGTCTGCATTAAGCTGGCCTTTTTTAATAAACCGAGGCGGCATATCCTTTGACTGCCCTTGTTGCGATAAGAGCCCCTGACTCTGGTACATCTGGCCTTGCCCCTTTTAGAAAGATTGAGATTACGATAAAATTAGACATCAGCTACCAGAACATTCCATTCACTTTTTTCTAGAAAAACTGCCAATTCTCTGCAGGCTTGTCGCTGCCGGTTTCCTATAAGAGCCAATATTTTGAAAGCAGCTTAAAACCAACAAGACACATGCTAGTCCAGGGTTTCATGGAGCCCCAGGGCTCCTCCAGAGGTAGTTAGGGATTCCTTGAGCAATAAGCAACTTCTGCCTCTCAGATAAGTTCCCACTGGCACCATTGATCTTTTTATCTGTAAGGAGCATTCTCACTGACCATCACACTAACATATCATGAGTTGTAGACCTAGTAAGTCTTAAGCAGGGGTTCCCTAAAACCAGAAAAATTCTAGGGTTCCTTTGTGTTGACAAGGTTAAAGGGTGGGTTCACGCATGTCTGGCACGATTCGGTTCACATGCACATTTTTTGCACCTGAACCGGACCCAAAAACACACAGGACCCTTTACAAGACTGTACTGCAGCTGCCCTGGACATGTGTGAACCATTGAAAGCCGGTCACATTCACATGTTCTATTCAAATTGGAGGAGTTTTTAACTGCAAATTGCATATGTGAACCCAGCCCAAAACAGGCTGTGCCAAGTCAATTCATTGGCTCCACCACAATGCCTAGATTTTCTCTTTAAATTATGATTAATCATTACCGGATATTCTGGTGAAGTAGTAAAACCCCCAAATGCAATAGGTCATTACTTTTGCATCCAGCTTTTGAGCACACACCAAGGTTGAGTTACTTAAACTGGAGTGCACAAAACCAGGTGCCGCTCTGCATAGAAACCAATCAGCTTCTAAGTCTTTTGGTCAAAGCTTAAATTGAACAAGCTGAAGTTAAAAGCCGATTGGTTACCATGCACGGCTGGACCAGATTTTGCACTATACAGTTGTAGTAAATCAACCCTATTGTTCTCAATGACAAAAGTCACAATGTCTCACACACCAGGACTACTACAGGTCCAATATCCCTTGCATCTTTCAGTGACAGGTATTCTGCCCCAGCTTCCAGGAGCCCAGTCCCCGGCGAATTACATCAGCAGCTCGGTCTCCCTCCTCCCAGTCTTCACCGGCCACTAAAAAAAAAAAAGCGCAGTAGGAACCCATTTGGGAAGCAGAAAGGCTACACTGTCGGGTTCCCTTAGTAACATTAGCCGCAGCAGCACCCGACCAGCCAATCCGAAGATCGGCTGCAGTGCCGACATCGCTTGACACCAGAAGAGTTAAGCGTCCCAATGTTAAAAGTTAGCTACTGTATGTGTAGCTGCTGACTTTAAAGAGGAGGTTCTCCCCTTTAAGCACATTCATCTGTAGGTTTCCACCCGTGCACAGTATTGGCACAACAGGATGCTAGCACGGATGGGAGTGTGCATGCAAGGGTGGCTACGCTGGGGCTTCAGAAGGACCCTGCAAGGCAGAGTTGGTATCCTCTAGACAAATCTCAGTCACTGAACACCTCAACAAGGTATATTTTGTCAGACATATCTGCTCCATCACCCGCTAGTCAGACTGAAATCTTTTCACTTCAAGCTCAACTGACAGGCGAATGACACATTTGCAAACAGGCCTGCAGAGATTTTGTAAACCAGCACTTCTGACATGAAAACTGCCTAAGGAAACCTTACACTGCTTTTAGGCAATGCAATTCTTATACCACAAATAGTGAGTCAACCCTCGGCTGCCATGTGGATGCAAGCACTCCCCTGTAAACAGACCAATTTTCCAAGATTATGATTTTCTTAAAGCGGTAGTAAACTCTGCCACCCAAATCATAAAAATCTATAGCCAGTACACAATCGCTTATTAAATCGTTCCGTCCAATTATCCCCCATTTGATTTTTCTTACAGCTTATTTGGTGTTTTAGGCTTCCTGCCTTAAGCAGGCGCCATGTTATCTGTTGTCCTCCGCATCTATACTGCGCTCCTTCCGCCCTTCCTTGCAATAATGAGCGGAATCTCACGCGTTCAGGCGATGTACTGTCACTCCTCTACGCTTGTGCCATGATCAGCGCTGATGTTTACATTCCCTTGTGACACAGCAAGTCACATGGGGTGTTTCAGGAAGGTGTGCACAGGGCTGTACTCTTGAAGGATTGCAACACCACAGAGAGTGGACAACACAGGCACAGCATCTTCCTGGATGGACTGATGGCTCACAGAACATGCCATGAACGTCATTCAAGTGAATGATGCTGGATTTATATATAAAGGCAAAGATAAGGAAGAATGTAAACTCAGCGTCATGTACATTGTTTATGAGAGAGGAAAGTCAGAATGGAGAGTTTACTACCACTTTAAGTAGACCCATCATGAGATAATTATGTAGGGATGACATAGCTTTTGAGACTGCCAGTTGCCTGGATGTCTTACCGACCATCTAACTGTAAATGCAAGTCATTAGTTTGACATTAAATACCGGGGTTAGGGCAGCTGCCATGACCCCAGAATCTTTAGTCAGGTGGTCGGCTTTCATATAAAAGTGGTTCCAGTGGCGGATTTGCAGCGGGATCACTTTTATAAGCAACGGGAAAGGTCCGCCTCTCCCCCTGCCTCAGAGCTTACTGGAGCCACCAGTAAGTCTGTAGCCGATCCAATCCTCTTAAATGCCTGGCCAGGAAGCCGAGTGAGGGCAAGATGCCCTCCAAGGGCATAGCGCCAAGTGGGAGCTCAGAGCGACGTCCAAGGTCACTTCCACCTCTCAAGCTTAAGATCTGGGGTCTTTTTGACCCCAGATCTCAAGGGGACCTGTCATACCCATGACAAGGGATGTGTACGTTCCTTGTAATAGGAATAAAAGTGATAAACATTAAAAAGGGACAGTGTAAAACTAAAAGGAGCAAACGCATATGTAAACGGTGTTCAAACCACACGTGTGAGGTATTGTCGCGATCCTTAATGCTAGCGCAAGACCTCCGTAAGTCTAAGCGAGTAATCTGGAAATTTTTAAAGTGTAGCCTATGGAGATTTTTTTTTTTATTTTTTTTTTTTTTTTAAGTACCATAGTTTGTCGCCATTCTTTATTTTAGCCAAAGATACCCCAAAAAACTGATTTTTACTTTTAAACAAAAGGTCAGAAAAAGGCCTGGTCTTCAAGTGGCTACCACTGAGATAATTTAGGGAGGACACTTGAAATTTCTAGTTGCCTGGATGTCTCGACACAAGCCACTAAACTGAAACAAGTATAGAATTAGGTAATACAGACGTGACTTGCAATATCCAGTACACGTTGTGAGTATTAAAGGCAGCCAGGCAACTAGGATTCCAGCAAAAGTAGCACCTACTTTCTCATTGACGGGTCTGCTTTAAGTAGACTTTGAAAGCAAAAACAGCGACATCACATAGGGGACCCATGTAGAAGGGATACCCATCAAGTGTCCGCAGCTCAATCAGTTTTAAACTAGCATGTAGGTGGGGCAATTCACAGTACATACAAAAAGGCAAGCTAGAAGTACAAATAGCAAGTCAAGGCTTCCTCCATTATAGCAGAGTAACACTTTACAGATAAGCCCATGCATAAATGTATGCAATGGAATCCTCCCAGTTTATACCCATGGTACATCGGGTTATTTTGGCTGACTAGCAGGAATAAATACTGGGGTATTTGAACCATCAAGTCCACTTAACCATAATTGGAAGTCTTAAAAAGCAGAACTTTACCCATAACTGAATAAAAAAACCAAAAACCCATGCATTCCATAATTATGCTACCAACATTAGTGTGTGCTGTAAATTGTCTCCAGTATTTTTTGTTTCTTTGTGCTGGAGGCTGCCATCTTGCTCAAGTCCAGAGCAGCAGTAAATCTTTAGCCTGTAAGGCATTTCTATTTTTTTTTGGCACTGTGCTTAAAATATTGAGCAAATGGGCATGTGCAGAGCAGGGCGAGGCCGTGAATTAATGGAATTTAAGCAGTACAAGCACTTATTTTTAATGTTTTATGGCTATAGCTGCAAAAGGGGGCAGCCTGAAGTGATCTAGCAGTACTTACATTTTCTGACTAGTGTTCCACTTTAAACTAGAATCTAAAATAAAACCTCACCTGGCTTTTCATAAAAGGTTTGCCTCCAATTTCACCAAACTGGGACTGTACAGGAGGTATGATGTGCCCACCATGCCCGTTGAATAACTGGTTTGAACGATGACGACCCATGGTTGGGGAGAACCTGTCCTGTATGACCCCTGGACCAGTACCAATACCACTGCCTGTAAATCAGAAAAGACAAGGCGGTAAGAGGCAGCATGTAAAAATGGTGACAAACACAAAAACGCATGCAAAGCCTTACTACAGACCTGGCATCTGTCTAAACATATCAGCAAGTCCTCCAAGTGGGTCCCTGTCGAGCTTCATTCGAGGTGGCATGAACGGCCCTTCCAAAAAGAAGTCGGTTCGCATTCCTTGTGACATTGAAGGAGGAATGAAGACTCCTAAATCCTGGTGAGAAAAATGGATGAATGTATAAAATATACTGTACAAAAACCAAAATAAAAAAATCCACCCCCACCAAACAGAATATGCAAAGCGCCATTACTCACTTTCACTGCATCTTGGCGGATTTGATTGATAGTCTTTGGTCCATTATCAATGAAAGCTTTGCGAGGAACCCAGCCATTTTCTCGCAACTCCGCAGTATCCTGCAGAAATAGGAATGAGATCTGAGGACATTGCTTGGGAATAGAAATCATCTTTGTAATAAATGCATAAGCAACTGACAATTCACAAAACTCCCAGACTGAGATGTAGGCCGGCCATTTGATACAGAAAAGGAAGTTACTTTCTCAGTAAAAACTGATTCCTCCCCTCCCCCGGCTTTTATACAACTTGCCACCAGCATAACATGCTTCTACTGCAGCAAGGTGGCACTGCTGAGCTGGATAAAAAGGTACCCAATATGTGATCCAACATTTCCAGGTTAGGGGCGCGCTGCCACTCGCTCCCGATGTGACCATACACAGGAGCTGATCTGCTATGTCAGCTGGCATCCACTGATCATTAGGCAGAGCCAGAACGGTGATCTGCCTATATGTAAATATGGCAGATCGCGATTTTTATTTTTTAAACCCAAAATATATGTAGCAGAATACATATTGGCCTAAATTAAAATGAAATTAGATGTCAATTTTTTTTTATTTTTTTTTTTTATAGCAGAAAGTAACTTTTTTCCTCCCTAAAATTGTCGGTGATCAACCACCTCCAAAAGAAAGCTCTATTTGTGCGTGTGTAATTGTATTTGTGTACAGCGCTGAGTGACCGCAAAAAAAAAAAAAATGCAATTAAACGCAGTGCTGTATCGTGTTAAATCTCTGGGAGGTCATGTTAACAAGCATAAATACACTTCTTATATTCAAAGTGCCACTATAGGTTGGCGGCTGTTGGGCCTCCAAATACTTCGAGCCACGTACTGTATTGCTATGAGCATATAGTCCACTGCAACCCCGTAAGACCCTATGCACCCTTTACCAGCTCTAGAAAAGACTATCTGCCAGATTTGGCAGTCACACCAAGTCTGATGCAGACAGAACATTTTAGGGCTAAATCGACTAATGCTTTGTTCTACACATTTTCAGCAAGAATAAAAAAAACAAAAAAACCCCCCACACATCCCTGTAGAAATTCCAGAAGTTGCAAACACTTACTTGCAGCAGGAAACGAATCCTTGCTGGCAAATCCTTACAAGTCTTCAAGGCGCACATCCGGGCAAAGTACTGATCCATTAAGGACTACAAAAAGATAGAAATTATATTAGGATGCATATCCAGGCACTCTAGGGTCCTATTAGACCTAGACCATCTTTACCCAAAAATTGGTAATTTCTGAAATTGGAATGTGAACCCTGATAGAAATTTGTTTACAAGTAGCCCCCAATAGGTCTAATGATGCAAAATATTCAGGTACCTTGGCTTTTTCATGGTCTAATCTAGGCCCCACAGTCCTCATTATCTGACAGAGACACTCCAAATCCTCTCCCATGTCTTTAAGCTGGACCCTCTTCTTCTTTTCCAAAAGCTATGAAACAGAAAACATCCGGAAATTAGAATATACTTTTGAAAAAAAGGTAAACAAAAAAACAAACATTCCCTTTTAAAAACAAACCCAGTAAGTTATACTTCCCTTCTGTGAAATGAAATTGGGGAGATCGGCCCCGAGCCTCCCCTTCTCAGATCCCCCACCGGCACTCCTGTCTACTGCCCCATGGGAAGCCACTTGTGCATCCTCACTGCCGAGCCCCGCATCCATTAACAAAGAAAGCAGGAATCGGCTCCTCCCTTCCATCACTAGCTTTGATTGATAGCAGCGAGAGCCAATGGCTCCCTGTGCCCCAGCAAAGCCAGTGAGACCCTAAGAGGAAGCGAGGGAATTGAAGAGCTGCACACATGCATAGCGCTGGATGGAAACCTCAGGCTTTCAATTACTCATGTCACATATTTTGCTCAGCAAGTGCATAAATAAAATCCCACAGTAGTAGAATATAAAACCGGGATAGACAGAACAGAAGAAAAGTATACAATATAGTGTTAAAGTGTGAAGCAAAACAAAGTGATTACCGTATATACTCGAGTATAAGCCGACCCGAGTATAAGCCGAGACTCCTAATTTTACCACAAAAAACTGGGAAAAAGTATTGACTCGAGTATAAGCCTAGGGTGGGGATGACACCCTAAAATAAATACGTGAACGACTCGTTTTATACACTGTACTCATTAACTTTCGGACTCCAAAGGTAGGTCGCGATACGTACACACGTCGAGAAGTTAAGGGAGCGAAGGAGAATCCCAGAGTGACCGAAACGACCCCGTGTCCCT
>BLSH010267147.1:81987-91995 GCA_018402905.1 Glandirana rugosa | reverse complement strand
CCCCCCCCCCCCCCCCCCCCCCGCACCCTTTTCTAGTGGCTCACCAGATTGGTGATCTAAGACACTTAGAAGCACTGCAAGTTTACCAGCCATAGTGAGCAAAAACAAGGATCAGATCAGGATCTAGCATTCTCCTTAAAAAAGGGCCGGGTCCTGCCAGCAGAAAAGGGTTACAGTCCACCACTTACATAAAAATAGATTCTGGTTGATTTGGTAACACCTGTAGTGATGTTACTTTTGTGTTTCACATTCCTTTAGATTATTTTTACAGCCAAGGATGAGCATTTACTCCGCGCGCCAACCTAGCGTTAGCTGGAGTTCGTTTGTCACTTCCACAGGGGGACAACGCTGCAATTCTAAAATTAGGACCACCCAAAAACCACAAACACCAATATGTGCCAAAAGTAACACCATGCATAAACATACAAATAGTTGTGATATAACACTATACAGTGGAACCTTGGAATACGAGCATAATTCGTTCCAAATCACTTGTATACCAAAGCAAGTTTCCCCATAGAAAACAATGGAAACTCAGATAATTTGTTCCACAACCACTGCAGTCTATGCAGTACTGTATGTTGCCAGAGGCGCTGGTGTATGCAATACTGTATATGGCCAGAGGTGCGGGGGTGCTGGTGAGGCTCAGAAACAGTCGGAAACTGTTGGAACCTACCGGGTGCTCCAAGTGTTTGAGAGTCAGCCTCACAAGCGCCCCCGAACCTCTGACCACATGCGGTATTGCATACAGATGCTTGAATCCTGCTCATCTTGCAAGACAGCGCTCGCAAATCATGTCAGGATTTTTTTTAAAAAACGCTTGTACTGTGAAACGCTCAAAAATCGCGTTACACGCAATGCGGTTCCACTGTATATAAAATCGTGCCAGTTTATAAAACTAAAAATAGTAACTCCTCCTCCTTAACCCCATAGGCGCTGGCAGTCCACAATATGCCGCCTGCGTCTGGGTGGGCGGGCCTTGGCGCCAAGCGGCTGCATATTTGCGTACCAATTAGACATCGCTGTGCCGGTTACTGGTGGCTAATGGAAAGTGCCTGATCATGTGACTACTGACCATGGTGGTCAGATTATCATAAACCCCATGGCATCTGAAACCCCTTAAAGGTTCAGGTGGTGCCGACGCAAAGGGGGTTAAATAATGTGCAACCCTTATCAGGGAATGCAGTATATTCAGTGCCTTTGTGACCACTGTCACCTCTGTGCTCCCACCTTGCTGATATGTTACAGCGCCTGTGTAATCATATCCTGCTACCTGTGTTCGTTACTCGAGTTTCCACTGATGAAGTCACGTGGTGCGTGACGCAACGCATAGGGCGGAGCCTGAGGGATCATAGATTGGAAGTGATGTCATACAAGGAAGAGTAATGTTTTAGTGAATGCGGCATTTTAAAAATGCAAGCATAATCTGTTACATAAATTGCTTGTATATGGTTTTTCACTATTGGGGGACAAACTCTTCATTCCTACATGGCACGGGAGTAACTAACATCGCAGGAAAGGCACTCTTAAAGGGACCAGCACACCTACCCAAGAGATATACCCAACAGGATACAAGCACCCTAGTGAGAGGGAGGCCACATTAGAGGACGCTCTATGACATGTGACATGGTGATTACACAGGCGCTGTAACACATCACCAAGGTGGGAGCACAGAGGTGATGGGAAGCGGTCACAAAAGTACTGAATATACTGGATTCCTCAATAAGGACTTCACATTAAAGAACTGGTACGATTAATATAGAGCATTATATCACAACTATTTGTATACACTCACCGGCCACTTTATTAGGTACACCTTGCTAGTAGCAGGTCAGGCCCCAGTTTACCTCCATTCTTCGTGGCATAGATTCAACAAGGTGTTGGAAACGTTCCTCAGATTTTGTCCCATAGTGACGCATCACGCAGTTGCTGCAGATCTGTCAGCTGCACATCCATGTTAATCTCACGTTCCACCACATCCCAAAGGGTCTCTATTGGATGAGATGTGGGGAGTGTGGAGGCCATTGGAGTGAAGTGACCTCATTGTCCAGTGGTGAGATGATTGGAGCTTTGTGACATGGTGCATTATCCTGCTGGAAGGAGCCATCAGAAGATGGGGACACTGTAGTCATAAAGGGATGAACGTGGTCAGCAACAATACTCAAGTAGGCCGTGGCACTTAAACTTTGCTTAATTTGTACCAAGTGGCACAAAGTGTGCCAAGAAAATGCTCCCTGAACCTGTGATAAATGGCAGAATGGATCCATGCACCAAATTCTAAATGTTGCAGCTAAAATCCAGACTCAGACAAAGCAATGTTTTTCCAATCTTCTATTGTCCAATTTTGGTGATCCTGTGCCAATTGTAGCCTCAGTTTCCTGTTCTTAGCTGACAGGGGTGGCACCTGGTGTGGCATGCTGCTGCTGTAGCCCACCTGCTTCAAGGTTGGATGGGCTGTGCGTTCAGAGAAGGTATTCTGCATACCGTGGGTGTAACGAGTGGTTGAGTTACTGTTGTCTTTCCATCATCTTGAACCAGTCTGCCCATTCTCCTCTGACCTCAAGCAAGGCATTTTCCTCCACACAACTGCCACTCACTGGATATTTTTCCCCACCATTCTCTGTAAACCCGAGAGATGGTTGTGTGAAAATCCCAGTAGATCAGCAGTTTTTGAAATACTCAAACCATACCGTCTGGCACCAAAAACCATGCCACTTAAATCCCCTTTCTTCCCCATTCTGATGCTCAGTTTGAGCTTCGGCAAGTCGTCTTCACCACACCTAGGATGCCTAAATGGACTGAGTTGCTGCCATATGATTGGCTGATTAGCAATTTGTTTTACCAAGCAATTGAACAGGTGTGAATAAAGTGGCCAGTTTACTTTTAGCATATTGGTGTTTGATATGATTTAGGTTATTAGGTGGCAGAGCTGCACTCATCCCAATTTTATAAATTTGTAGAAATACAATTGTGTGCATGCAGCAACCTATTATACATTTTATGTGCAGTTTCTATTCACATTTTTGAAAAAAAAAAAAAAAAAAAAAAAAAATTCTCTGTTCCATCACATTTACACACACCTTTAGGGCATTAGCCAAGTATAGGTGCAGATTGTTGTGTATTGGGAGTGCAGGAGTTTATCACACACTGCAATTATTTCACTGCAGAACTAACAGCGTTGTCACCCTGCTGAAGCAGTCAAAATTCCTGGCAGTAGGGATGGGTACAACCATGATATAGGAGAGCTCAAATCTGACTTGATCCAAGTTTGTACGTTGTTTCAACACTTCCATAGTTCTACTTTAACCCTGCATTCACACCTATGCCTTTCTAGTGCATTTTGCAGAAACACTATAGGTCATTTAACCTGGTTTCCTATGGTACGCATGTGGTTTTCAGCCGGTGCACATTTGGAAAGGGTCAGGGGCTTTCCACCAGCAGCAGATTGCGTTGTGTGCAATAGACTTCAATGGAACGTACCAAAAACGCAAGTGTTGCGATTTGTTTTTTCCTCCAATACGGTGTATAGCTTGTGGTTGGTTGTTTGCTAGGGAGCAGGCCGGAAAGCCGGCTGCCACGACCTTAACAACCGATAAGTCATCAGCTGAATGTTAAAAACAGTGGGATTCTCCTCCAAATCCATACCCGATTGACACTAAACAATGGCGTGACACCCCCCCCCCCCCCCTTATCCATAACAAGCATGGATTTGGAGGGATACCTCATTCCATTTTTTTTGGCGTGGGGTTCCTCTGTAAATCCATACATGATGGGCCCAATATGGATAAGGGGGGCCAAGAGACACCAAACAATGCCGTGACACCCCCCTCTTATCCATAGCAAGCCCTTCAGGTATGGATGTGGAGGGGGAACCCCATTCTATTTTTTTTTTTTTTATTTTGGCATGGGGTTCCCCTCCAAAATCCATACCAGGGTATGGTATGCCTCGTATGAATTTAGGTGGGTACTCCATGCTGTGTTTGTGCCCCCGGCAATTTTTTATTTTACATTGAAGTTGTAAGCAGGGAAGCCCGCAGACTCCTCATCGGTTGTTAAGGATGCGGTGTCCGGTTCCCGGCCTGCTCCTTAGCAATCAGCTATACACAGTGTTAGAGAAAAAACAAAATGCATGAAAAACGCATATATGTGAACCTAGACTAAATCTTCATTTGACAGTTTCCAAGGGTTCTTTCCAACCAAAGTAGCTCCTCTTGACAGAGGAAAGTCAAGCATTGCAGGAGAAGCCCTTACTCAGAGGGTTGAATCTGTTACACTTATTCCTGCCTGTAGTGGTATGAGCCACTCCATTAGCAATTTTTTTTCTTTATATAGTAACTGCAATATGTTGCTATCAGAAACAGTATGTATCCTCATCATAAAAGGCCACCTGTACCACCAATTTATATTAAGCTGACAGAAGTGGCCATTTTCACAAAGTTAAAAACTCCACACATTTAACATAGGAGGAGTTCAGTCCACCATATTTTGTTGAGCATACACACCAGCGTTTCCGCTCGGCTGGGTTACTGTGCGATACAGGCGCACAACCCGTTGAGTCCGCTTTGCCTAACGCGCGCTGCATGCAAATGCACGGCACGCAGATGTCCTACAGAAAATACTGCGTTCGCAACTGGGGGGAGGGGAGGATCGGTTTGGGCCTCTCGCGACGATCTTCTGCGGGCGGGGTAATGCCACCCGGGTCAAAATCCTGTCAAAACACTCGCCGATCAGAGCTTTCAACCTGCCAATGAGCAAAATGTGGGAAAAAAGCCAAAATGAGGCACACATGCTAGAAATAAATTTTATATGGATTTTTTTTTTAAATAACTATTTTATAACAGACCAACAATGTGATCTTATCCACTACAAAGCCGTGAATAAGATCTCAATTCAGACTAGAGATAGTCTGTAAAATGATTCAGACTTAAAGATACAAAACAAAATAAAAAAAGCAAACAGAATAATGAATTTTAAACCCCTCTTTAGACTACAATGACTTCAAATATAATCCATGTTTTATTATTAAAATGATCGTGGTGCATAAAAGCCTCACATCACATCTCTGGTATACAAGGATAAAGCAGAAAATTAAAATAGAACTAGGGGAAGATTATAACACCCCCCCAATCTTCTGGGGGAGATTTACCTATACTTCCTGTCCCATAGCCAAAGCAGGAAATGCCAACAAAATTATAGGAATCCTTTGGGGGGGCCCCAAAATGGTGACCCCATTGGAAGATTCACCCTTATTTTTCTGGGGACAACCCAAACTGATTTTTTTTTTTTACTTTCACTGATAAACAGGACAAAGAGGGTGAGTCTCCCTAACTGGGGCAAAAAAACAACCCTGACAGTTGTCCTAATCCATCTGCACTATATCTGCCTTTAGTTCTCTTTTCACTATGCCTCCCCAACCGAATATATCAAGTATTTGGCACTTTGATTCACAGTAGAGCACATATCCCAATGCCCTGAGCCCCAGGACACTCCAAAAAGAAAGCAATAACCAACACTGCAGGTATGCTTCAATGGTTGCCTACATATGCCAAAACATATCTTTTTATAGCCAATCTTGGGACTCAAAGATTCTTTAAGAACTCTTAAGTGATCGCATAACTAGCACTTCTGTTTGAGAGTTTTGAGGCTTCTCTGGTACCAGCGGCCCTCCGTTCAATAAAAAGTGAGCAGAGCTGTGGCAGAAGGTATAGCCATGGGTGGGTAGCTAAGGGTCCTTTTCTTAGAGAAGAGAAGAATAGAATTGTCTGATAGGGAGACAGAAATCAAGGTACGTACCTGTTGCCAACAGTCTTGGGATAGTGCTGAGAGGCACCCCTACCTCCTCCACCTGACGAAGCACTGCAAGCAGAAGAAATGTTTAGGTCAGCAAGGATACCTACAGAAACAAGACCACCCCGAGGCCCCCCAAGGCATGGCATGTTAAAAAAAAATATATATATATATATAATATCTAGCCCTTTCCCTTCTAGTTTCATTCATTGGATTTCAGTTTTCAACTAGATCTGTTCTGGTAAGGGTACGGCTAGCAAAAATAAGTTTGATACACTAAGACCCACGAAGTGTAAAACATAAATCAATGCAAGGCCAGAAATCAAAATACAAAAAAAAAAAACTGACTAAAGTGCAATAGTGTATCGAATATATAAAACAAAATCTTTGAAGTGCAAATATATATAAGTGGCATGAAAGTGCTTTAGTGCAAAGGTATTTGACTCCAGGGAATCCTAAATCTTCCACCAATCACACGATCTTAAATCCCTCTGTGTATTGGATGTCAGCCAACACCATCTTACGGAACGAACTCGCTAGTAGGGATACTACAAATGACCGTAGCAAACACAGCATGTATCTTAACCAGAGGTCATCTAAGGTGACGTATGCATTAATCCCAGGCTGTCTCCTCTTCCACAGCACTACCATCAGAGGTCCCGGCTGTGATAAATAAAGCTCACCCCCGAGGTCAGAAAATAGAGGCAATAGTGCAGTATTAAAATAAGTACTGTTTGTTTACAAATAATTTTAACCACTTGACCTTTGGAAGATTTTACCCCCCCATTTATGACCATTTTTTGCTATTCAGCACTGCTTTAAAGTGGTTGTGAACTCGTGACAAACACTTTAACCTACAGGAAAGTCTATAATAAGGTTTACCTGTAGGTGCCCTGCACATCTCCCAAACCTGCACGGTTCAGGAGATATACAGTGTACAAAATGTGCCGATGTCATTTCGGCACATGCACAGTGAAGAAACGACCTCCGTGCCGTTCCTTCCCTGTGATAGTGCCGTGACTGGCAGCTCGTGGGAGTGATGTCACACGACTCCGGCCAGTCGGAGCCGCAGCCCCAGAAGGGAGAGGGGCTGAAGATGGATGCTGCACAGGGGACATCGCAGGCAAGTGACACATAGTGGGCTATCATGCGATGCACAGTATCGCATTATGCATCTACTTTACAGGGGAATACAGAGGAAGTAAACCCCATCAGAGTTTACTTCCTCTAACTGATCATTGCACGGTCATGTAACACTGAAAAAGAGATTTAATTTGGGTACAAACAGAGCTTTTTTTTGCGGCATTTGATCACCATTGGGTCTATGATTTTTGCTACATAGTGGGTACGGAAAGTAATCAGAGCCCCTTAAATTTTTCACTCTGTTATATTGCAGCCATTTGCTAAAATCATTTAAGTTCATTTTTCCCCACAGCACCCCATATTGACAGAAAAACAGAATTGCTGACATTTTTGCAGATTAAAAAAAGAACTGAAAATATCACATGGGGGTCCTAAGTATTCAGACCCTTTGCTCAGTATTTAGTAGAAGCCCCCTTTTGATGCAATACAGCCATGAGTCTTTTTGGGAAAGATGCAACAAGTTTTTCACACCTGGATTTGGGGATCCTCTGCCATTCCTCCTTGCAGATCCTCTCCAGTCTGTCAGGTTGGATGGTGAACGTTGGTGGACGGCCATTTTTAGGTCTCTCCAGAGATGCTCAATTGGGTTTAAGTCAGGGCTCTGGCAGGGCCATTCAAGAACAGTCACAGAGTTGTAGTGAAACCACTCCGTTATTTTAGCTGTGTGCTTAGGGTCATTGTCTTGTTGGAAGGTAAACCTTCGGCCCTGTCCACTGTGGAGAAGGTTTTCGTCCAGGATATCCCTGTACTTGGCCGCATTCATCTTTCCCTTGATTGCAACCAGTCATCCTGTCCCTGCAGCTGAAAAACACCCCAAAAGCATGATGCTGCCACCACCATGCTTCACTGTTGGGACTGTATTGGATAGGTGATGAGCAGTGCCTGGTTTGCTCCACACATACCGCTTAGAATTAAGGTCAAAAAGTTCTATCTTGGTCTCATCAGACCAGAGAATCTTATTTCTCACCATCTTGGAGTCCTTAGGGTGTTTTTTTTTTTTAGCAAACTCCATGCGGGCTTTCATGTGTCTTGCACTGAGGAGAGGCTTCCGTTTATACATATAAAAATGTCACTTTTACATCGTACTACTCGGGGGATGGGGGTGAGGGGATTAGAGAGGGATTTTAATTATTTTTTTTTTTTTTTTTTTTTTACACACACACACTTTAATTGCTGGTAGTGATTACAGTGGTGTGGTGTTGGCTGACATCCATAGACAGAGGGATTTAAAGTGTTAGCAAACAGTAAAATCAGTCTGTATATGCAGTAAATCATACTCGCTGTGGTACCTAAGGGGTTACCCCTCTGCATTGTGTAAAAAGCCTGTTAGATCCTGTCTTCTGATACTCCTTCCACTGTCCCCAAGACATCTTATAGTACAGAGCCTTTGGAGTCACTCTAGCAATACACACCAAACTGAGCATGTGCAGTGATTTTTTTTGTTCCTTGGGAGGGTTAGGAGAATGAAAACTCCTCCTACAAGCTTTAACCAGACACTGACAGACGTCACAAGACTGCTATATACTGCTGATGAGAGGAATTTAGCAGTTTATATTTACTAAAATAATTGCATTTCAATGTTAAGGGTACTGTGGGAGAGCAGATATAGTGACTGCAGCGTCCTGGGGAGAGCAGATATAGTGACTGCAGCGTCCTGGGGAGAGCAGATATAGTGACTGCAGCGTCCTGGGGAGAGCAGATATAGTGACTGCAGCGTCCTGGGGAGAGCAGATATAGTGACTGCAGCCTCCTGGGGAGAGCAGATATAGTGACTGCAGCCTCCTGGGGAGAGCAGATATAGTGACTGCAGCCTCCTGGGGAGAGCAGATATAGTGACTGCAGGCTCCTGGGGAGAGCAGATATAGTGACTGCAGCGTCCTAGTAACAATTGAAGGACAGTGCGATTGGTGGAAGATTTAAGATTCACCAAGTCTGCTGGGACTTGATTCATAAAGAGTGAGAACTTTGCACTATAGCACTTTTTTTGGTTTCATATACCAGACACGATTGCACTTTTCTAAGCTGATTTTTTTTGGCATAATTTATGCTTTCTGGCACTGCAATTTAGATTTCACTTCACTTACAATCGATCATCTCTCAGAAGGTTGAAATACAAGAATTGTAGTTTTTAAAACCTGACACTCATTATGAGAAAAAGCTGTAAAAGTAACAAATTGGAGCACAGCGAAGCAAAGCTGACTTTCCCATACACAGGGCAATCACATCAGAGTTGAAGTACTACAGATTGCACAGACCTCTCTAAAACCAGGTGTCAGACTTTGGAGGGGAGTATCAGGACTTTAAAGGAAGTGTACCCCAAGTCTCAGTTACCCCCAACTCACCACCTGCGATTCACATGCTCCCAAATACAAACATCTTACCTGAAACGAGAAGCACCCCCTTCTGCAATCGCACTCTCCACTTTGGCGGCTTGATAACAAAGAATGTTCAAAAAAAGAATAAATTCTCAGTGGGCAGGGTGGGGAGGGGGACACGCGCTGAAAGAGAAAACACAAAGCTACAATTAGTTTTTTTCCCTCCCAAGACATCAGAAGACATGCAAAACCAAAGTACGCAGCAATCCCCAAACAAACCCCTTTGTGTACGCCCGGCACGGCTTTTCTTGGCATCCAAATCACCATTAACATCCTGGCAGGATCGCAATGTTCCACAGACTATAAATACGGAGATGGATTTCTCTAAACTGTTGACACATTCCGAATGCTAGAAGTGACGATACATTTTACTGGTCGCAAAAAGTACTGACCTCACCTTTATGAGGAGCACTTACTGTCAGCATGCCGATTTCTTTGCAAGAATCCCTAAGCTGGCATAAAGTACCCGCAAACCAAATGGTGATCAATCCTGGTCGCTGGTCATTAACCCCTTCTGGACAGCTGATCGTGTATATACAGTGGTCCTTTGAAGTGGAATGCCGTTGTTATGGTAGCAGATAACTACCACTACCATAACCCTGGTATTATTTCAGCGGGCAGTCGGCTTTCAGATAAAAGTGCTCTCTGCAGTGGATTCAGCACGAGATCACTTTTAAACAGGGGGTTAGGTAGAGGCATAAAT
>BLSH010267147.1:50628-77587 GCA_018402905.1 Glandirana rugosa | reverse complement strand
GGGGGGGGGGGGGGGGGGGGGGGGGGATTTAAATGGGCGGTCTCCACCAAATACAGGATATTAAAGGAGACCCCTGCCTGCAATGAGCTCTCCCCTGCTCCCCCCCCTCCCTTTACACACAGTAGCAGCCAGTGCCACCCAGGCGAGGAGGCGGCCGACCAGCCAACCAACTCCTGGTACCACTCAGGCGAGGAGGCGGCCGACTGGCCAGCCACCTCCAGGTACCACCCCAGGCGAGGAGGCGGCCGACTGGCCAGCCACCTCCAGGTACCACCCCAGGCGAGGAGGCGGCCGACTGGCCAGCCACCTCCAGGTACCACCCCAGGCGAGGAGGCGGCCGACTGGCCAGCCACCTCCAGGTACCACCCCAGGCGAGGAAGCGGCCGACTGGCCAGCCAGCTCCAGGTACCACCCCAGGCGAGGAAGCGGCCGACTGGCCAGCCACCTCCAGGTACCACCCCAGGCGAGGAAGCGGCCGACTGGCCAGCCACCTCCAGGTACCACCCCAGGCGAGGAAGCGGCCGACTGGCCAGCCACCTCCTGGTACCACCCCAGGCGAGGAAGCGGCCGACTTGCCAGCCACCTCCTGGTACCACCCAGGTGAGGAAGAGATCGACCTGCCAGCCAACTCCTGGTACCACCCAGGTGAGGAAGAGATCGACCTGCCAGCCAACTCCTGGTACCACCCAGGTGAGAATGAGGCCGACCGGCCAGATGCTGTCTCCTGGGATATCTAAAGCACATTTCAGGAGGCAGCAGCCCAGTGGGACGAAACCGTGCGATTTCAATCCGTATGTCTCAGGCAGACTTGGCAGTGGTTTCTGCGCATGTGCAACACACTGAAAAGAGAATAAAGTTTTGATGACCATTACTGAGGTTTATGTATGAGTGAGGGGTATTCTCTGAATCTATGTGCGCAGAGTCAATTATAAAACATTGAAGCCCCATTCCTCATAATGTAGATTGAAACTTCTGTGCCTGGGCTGGATAATGAAATCGCCCCCCCAATAAAAAAAAAAAATATACTGTATATTTTAATTTATTTCAGGTACTTGTATAGCTGCAGATCCGGGTCTCCTGTGTTTGCCGCATTCACACTTCAGGTTTTGGATCGCGGGCAGCTTTGTCGCGATTTGAAAGCGCTGCTGAGTGAATAGCAAATCGCGGGACTCGCATTTCATTTTAATGACGCCACAAATCATGGCGCAGCGTCTCTTGCGATAAATCACGCTGTAACCCACATCGTGGGAAGCCGGTCTCCCAAAAGTAGCCCCTGAACTTTTTTTGGGGCGATTCCATTCTCCCGGCGCCATTGCAGAGTGATTTATCACATGACAAATCGCAGGAGACCCCCCTGGAGATTTGAGGCATTCATCCAAATGAAAGGCACCTCAAATGTGAGTCCTGTAATTTGTCATTCAAACATAGGCACTTTTAAATTGCGGCAAATGAGCCGACGAATTGAAAATCAAATCCGCTGAAGTGTGATTGACAAATCTCTGCAATCAACCTCAATAAAAGTCAGAGCAAGGATCAGATGAACAGATTCTGGCTGAGTGGTTGGATGCAGACCAGGCCTCAGCAATGAACATCGATAGACGGAGCACCCAGGCCCACAATCCCCAGCAATGTCATGGAATCCATCACAGCTCCTCCATGTCTGCAGTTGGGGGGCTCAGCAGTCCCATAATAGAGAATTAGAGGTTCCTTTGTGTCTACAGCTGCTGAGGAGTTACAAGCCCAGCATTGTCTGCTTTGTATCTGTGGAGGACTACATGTCCCATCAATCCCCCTCCCCATAGGCAGACATCTGTTCTTTGTGTCTGTAGCTGCTGTTGAGTCTACAAAGCAATATAAATACAGAGAGTGGATCCAACTGTACAGGACTGCTGTGTGTCTGGACTACATCACCCAGCATGCCATAATTCCAGCTGCTCCCCATCTGTGCCTGTTGGTGGATTAGAATACTGCAAACCCCTGGAATATATATTATACCCTACTGGTGGACTACAATGCCCAGAATTCCTAAAATTATACACCCCGTCTGACACTGCTATAATAAATATTATATACACACACACACATTTTATATTAAATTTTTGTTACAGTTTTTTAATATATAAAAAAATATAATCTAGAATACAAAAAAAAATATTAATATTTCTAACTAAAATGCCCAAGATTCCAATCACCGCCTATTTACAGGTCTGGGTGCCCTGTGCCTATATAGCCATTCCTATACATGACATCTCTAGGAATGCATTGCTCATTATACACATTGCCATGTGTCTGTATAGGATGGACTACATTACCCAGAATTCCCATCTCCGCTATATACAGTCCTAGAAGCATTGTGCATCACTGTTGGTGGACTACAATGCCCATTATTCCCGTTTTATCTCATTATACACATCACTGGTTACTCAGTGTCGGTTGTTTGTGGACAACTCTCAGCATTACGGTATATTATCATACACCCCGCCGGATGCCCTGTGTCTGCATTACCCAGCTATCCCATTACTGGTTGCTGTGTGTCTGTCTTCCAATGGCCTACAACACCCAGAATTCCTAGAACTGTACACAGCTGCTCATGTACTAAAACTCCCAGCATTCCTATAGAATCTCACACCACTGACTGCTCTGTGTATACAATTGGTGGACTACAATCCCCAGCATTCCTACAGGATCCCATACCACTGGCTGCTCTGTCTATAATTGGTGGACTACAATTCCCAGCATTGCTATAGGATCTCACACCACTGGCTAATCTGTGTATATAATTGGTGGACTACAATCCCCAGCATTCCTACAGGATCCCACACCACTGGCTGCTCTGTCTATAATTGGTGGACTACAATTCCCAGCATTGCTATAGGACAGTGATGGGGAACCTTGGCACCCCAGATGTTTTAGAACTACATTTCCCATGATGCTCATGCACTCTGCAGTGTAGGTGAGCATCATGGGAAATGTAGTTCCAAAACATCCGGGGTGCCAAGGTTTGCCATCACTGCTATAGGATCTCACACCACTGGCTAATCTGTGTACATAATTGGTGGACTACAATTCTCAGCATTCCTATAGGATCTCATACACCTCTGACTGCTTGGTGTCTATATAATTATGGGCGGACTACAATTCCCAGCAAGCCAAGCACCTACCACACCCATCAGTATCTTTTCTATATTAGGGGGATGCTGGGAAATGTAGTCCTGACCCTACACAAGCAGCGGATTGTACACAGGACTGCCTGCTCTGTCTCAATGGCAGTTGGAGTAGGATTGCTATTAGAACCCCAGACAGCACTGGCTGCTCTGAGCTATGGCAGTTGGTGGACTACAATATCCAGAATTCCTATTAGAACTTCAAGCCTTACTGGCTGCTCTGTTTATAAAACTCCTGAGAGGACTGCAATTCCCAGCATTACAATAAAACAGTACACAGTACTGGCTGCTCAGTGCCTCTAAGGCTGTTGGGAGGAAAATGCTCAACATTCCCATTATATGGAACTGCATACAAAATCATCTGCTGCATGTGTGTATAGCTGTTAATGGACTACAATTCCCAGCATGCCTCATGGCTATATAGAATGATGGACTTGTAACTATGGCTGCCAATGATCAGCATTCCTATGGTATATAAATGACACTAAACACTACATTTCCCAGAATTCCTAGCTCACCGGTGGCTGTTCTGTTGATCAGAGGCATGCTGGGAAATGTAGTCCTATTCCTACCCACATCCCCGGTCTCTATAGCCGTTACTGGACCAGAATTCCCATAGTACAACTATATATACACACACACATCACTGGAAGCTCTGACCCTGTATAGCAGACTACATTACCAAGCATTCCTACAGACCAGATATTGATGAGTTGGGAATGCTGGGTAATGTAGTGCACCAAGGGCTAGAGAGATCAATCCTATGTGTAGGTGTGGGACTGCCATTGCCTGTAGATCAGAGAGGAATGCTGGGTAATCCAACTACTATAGAGGGCGGTACAACGTGTAGCGTGGGGCTACATTACCCCAGTACTATAGATGGGAGGAATGCTGGGAAATGTAGTCCCACTCCTGCACACAATACCGCTCTATAGCAGTGGGTAGACAATTTCCCAGCATTCCTCTCTGATATACGGATCAGCCACTGAAGTGGGAATTCTGGGGAATGTAGTTTTGCTCCCATACACAATATTGATTTCATAGCAGTCGGTGGACTACAATACCCAGAATTCCCAGCTCACCAGTGCCAGTTCTAAAGATACAGGAAAAGCCACCGGTGAGCTGGGAAATGTGGTATACCAACCGCCATAGAGACCCAGAGCTTGCAATGGTGTACACAAGCGTTATGGGAATTGTGGGTATTGTAGTTCACCAACAGCTAAGACGACTTGGGCTGTGCGTGGGGGGGGGGCGACTACAGTTCCCAGCATTCCCCTCTGCTGTATAGAAAAGCCACTACTGAGCAGGAAATTCTGGGAAATGTAGTCCCTCTCCTACACACAGCTTACCAGTAGCAGTTCTATACACGAGGGAGGCATGCTGGGAGATGTAGTCCTACGTACACACAATGCAGTCTCAGCAGTTGGAGGACTAAAATACCCAGAACTCCCAGCTATCCTGTGGATGAGTGAGGCATGCTGACAAATTTAGTCCTACACACAATGCTGGTCTCTTATCAGTTGGCGGACTACAACACCCATAATTCCCATACACAATACAGGACGTCCTTTGCCTACATATCAGGTGAACTACATTTCCCAGCAGCTCCTGCTCATCAGTGGCCATTGTAAATCCCAGAGGCATGCTGGAAGATGTAGTCCTACACAATGCAGCTGGTGGACTAGAATACCCAGAATTCCCATACTCTATCCCTATACACAAAACTGGACGCCCTTCGTCTCTAGATCAGTTGGTGGCCTACACTTCCCGGCTCATCAGTGGCCATTGTAGAGAGCACTATGGCATGCTGGGAGATGTAGTCCCCGTCTTACACACAGTACTGTCTCTATAGGTGTAGATGGACTACAATACCCAGAACATATATCTCGATATACACATCACTGCTCATCATTGTATAAAGCACAGATGTATGCTGGCTAATGTAGTCCTACACAATGAAGTCTATAGCAGTTGGACTACAATACCCAGAATTCCCATATTATATCCCTATACACAATACCAGATGCCCTTTGTCTCTATTAGTTGGCAGACTGCACTTCCCAGCTCATCAGTGGCCTCCTATAGAGCACAAAGGCATGCTGGGTACTGTAGTCCCTCTCCTACACGGTGGTGGTCTCTAAAGCTGTAGATGGACTACAATTAACAGAATTCCCAGCTGTTCTATGGAGGAGTGAGGCATGCTGGGTAATGTCTACACAGTGCAGACTCATAACAGTTGGTGGACTACAACACCCAGAATTCCCACACATTATCTATACACAATACTGGATGCCCTTTGTCTCTGGATGAGGCGCTGGACTACATTTCCCAGCATTCCCACTCACCAGTTGCTGTTCTATAGAACAGTAAAGAATGCTGGGAGTTGTAGTCCCCCCTCCTACACACAGCTCTGATCGCTATAGCTGTAGATGGACTACAACGCCCAGGATCCCCATACTATATACCCCTATACACAATACTGGACGCCCTTTGTCCCTGTATCAGTTGGTGGACTACATTTCCCAGCCCATCAGAAGCCATTCTATAGCGCAGTGAGGCATGCTGGGAGATGTAGTCCCTCTCCTACACAGCTCTGGTCTATAGCTGTAGATGGACTACAAAGCCCAGCATTCCCAGCCACTATGTGGCTGGGTGAGGCATGCTGGGTAATATAGAACTACAAACAAAGCAGACTCCTAGCAGTTGACAAACTACAACACCTATAATTCCCACACAATCTCTATACACAATACTGCATGCCCTTTGTTCCTATAGCAGTTGGTGGACAACATTTCCCAGCATTACCTGCTCAGCCATTTAAAAGGGCACAGAGGCATGCTGGGTAGTGTAGTCCCCCCCCCCTACACACAGTGCCGGTCTCTATAACTGTAGATGACTACAACACCCAGCATAGATCTCTATACTCATCACTGGATGCCCTCCTCTGTCCCTATAAAATGTGGTGGACTACATTACCCAGCAGCGTTCTATAGAGCAATGAGGCATGCTGGGAGAAGTACTCCGTCTCCTACACACAACTCTGGTCTCTATAGCTGTAAATGGACTACAACACCCAGCATTAATCTCTATACGCATCACTGGATGCACTGTCCCTATAAAATGTGGACTACATTACCCAGCATCCTCCTATAGAGCAGTGAGGCATGCTGGGAGATGAAGTCCCTCTCCTACACACAGTGCCGGGTCTATATAACTGTAGATGGACTACAACACCCAGCATAGATCTCTGTACACATCACTGGGAGACCTCTGTCCCTATAAAATGTGGTGGACTACATTACCCAGCATCCCCAGCAGGTTTCTATAGAGCAGTGAGGCATGCTGGGAGATGTAGTCCCTCTCCTACACGCAGCTCTGGTCTCTATAGCTGTAGATGGACTACAACACCCAGGATTTCCAGCCACTCTGTGGCTGGGTGCGGCATGCTGGGTAATGTAGTCCTTCTACACAATGCAGACTCCTAGCAGTTAGTGGACTACAACACCCACACAATACCCTTTGTCCCTATAGAAGTTGGTGGACCACATTTCCCAGCATTCCCTGCTCATTAATAACCATGCTATAGTGCAGAGGCATGCTGGGTAGTGTAGTCTCCCTCCTACACACAGTGCCGGGCCTCTATAACTGTAGATGGACTACAACACCCAGCATAGATATCTGTAAACATCACTGGATGCCCTCCTCTGTCCCTATAAAATGCGGTGGACTACATTTCCCAGCATTCTCAGCTCATCTGTGGCCTTCTATAGAGCAGTGAGGCATGCTGGGAGTTGTAGTCCCTCTCCTACACAGCTCTGGTCTCTATAGCTGTAGCTGGACTACAACACCCAGGATTCCCGATCGTTCTGTGGCTGGGTGAGGCATGCTGGGTAATGTAGTCCATCCCAGGTGATGAGGCCCGATGATACTGCGTGTAGGCGAGGGACTACAACCCCCAGCAGAGCCGCGTGTGGCCCTCCCCCCCCCCCACCCGGATGATCCCAGGATCCATAGTGGGCCCCCAGGGGCCCCTCACCTCCTCACAGAGCGGCGGCCGCCATTTTGTGGAAGCGGTCGGCCATCTTGTCAGCTCACCTCTCTCGGAGGGACGGCAGTGTTGTGGGGGGAGCGGCGTCTGTTGTCCCGGAGAGAAATGTGGATGATGGATGGGGGGAAGGGAGGGGAGAGGGGGGGAAGGGGAGGACAATCGGTCGGGCCGGGGCTGTACGGAGGAGCGGCGGTTGGCGATAGCGGCGGATCCCCTCTCCGTCCTTCTGCGGCGACTCCCGGAGAAAACACACAGGGCCGCCTTTATCACGCAGCTCAGCCCAACCTGCTGACGGGCCAATG
The DNA here is from genome assembly GCA_018402905.1 of Glandirana rugosa. Taxonomy (NCBI): domain Eukaryota; kingdom Metazoa; phylum Chordata; class Amphibia; order Anura; family Ranidae; genus Glandirana; species Glandirana rugosa. The sequence continues at coordinate 70,073 of BLSH010267147.1, read as the reverse complement.
CGGCCGCCGCGGCCAATCAGGGCTCTAGAAATGGCTGATGGACGTGGCCGGCAGAAGAGAGCAGCCAATGGGGAGCATCGGAGGGCGTGGAGCCGGGGACCGGGTTGGGTTGAGGCGCAGCACAGCCGCAGTGCAGCAGCGCTATTCACGAAGCAGGGCAGCGTACGCAGATGGCGTAGGAGCTGTGCATGGGCTCTGTGTGGAGAGATGGGGGTCCCCTTGATAATGGGGGTGATGGAGACCCTCCCATGGGGGGGCCAGGAATGGGCCCTATGAGGGGGCAAGGGCTGGGGCCCCTCCTGTATCCGAGCTCCTTTGTGTGAGGGCCCAACAGTGGGGGAGGAGTGGGATTGTGAAACCATTGACACACAATACTGACTAATGGCTGACTGAGTCACATCCAGCCTGGGGACACCCATCACTGAGTCACCATTATATTATATACCATGGGGGGCTGGGTCCATAATAATCCTCATTATATCACGACAGACCATAATAATCCCAATTATATCAGGACAGTCCACAATAATCCCCATTATATCAGGACAGACCATAATAATCCCCATTATATCAGGACAGTCCACAATAATCCCCATTATATCAGGACAGACCATAATAATCCCCATTATATCAGGACAGACCATAATAATCCCCATTATATCACGACAGTCCATAATAATCCCCATTATATCAGGACAGACCATAATAATTCCCATTATATCAGGACAGTCCATAATAATCCCCATTATATCAGGACAGACCATAATAATCCCAATTATATCAGGACAGTCCATAATAATCCCCATTATATCAGGACAGACCATAATAATCCCAATTATATCAGGATAGACCATAATAATTCCCATTATATCAGGACAGACCATAATAATCCCCATTATATCAGGACAGACCATAATAATCCCCATTATATCAGGACAGACCATAATAATTCCCATTATATCAGGACAGACCATAATAATCCACATTATATCATGACAGACCATAATAATCCCCATTATATCAGGACAGACCATAATAATCCCCATTATATCAGGACAGTCCATAATAATCCCCATTATATCACGACAGTCCATAATAATCCCCATTATATCAGGACAGTCCATAATAATCCCCATTATATCACGACAGTCCATAATAATCCCCATTATATCAGGAAGTCCATAATAATCCCCATTATATCACGACAGACCATAATAATCCCCATTATATCAGGACAGACCATAATAATCCCCATTATATCAGGACAGTCCATAATAATCCCCATTATATCAGGACAGACCATAATAATCCCAATTATATCAGGACAGTCCATAATAATCCCAATTATATCAGGACAGTCCATAATAATACCCATTATATCAGGACAGTCCATAATAATCCCCATTATATCAGGACAGACCATAATAATCCCCATTATATCAGGACAGACCATAATAATCCCAATTATATCAGGACAGTCCATAATAATCCCAATTATATCAGGACAGTCCATAATAATCCCAATTATATCAGGACAGTCCATAATAATCCCCATTATATCAGGACAGACCATAATAATCCCCATTATATCAGGACAGTCCATAATAATCCCAATTATATCAGGACACACCATAATAATACCCATTATATCAGGACAGTCCATAATAATCTCCATTATATCAGGACAGACCATAATAATCCCCATTATATCAGGACAGTCCATAATAATCACCATTATATCAGGACAGACCATAATAATACCCATTATATCAGGACAGTCCATAATAATACCCATTATATCCAAGACACACTATAATAATCCAAATTATATCAGGGCAGACCATAATAATCCCCATTATATCAGGACAGTCCATAATAATCCTCATTATATCGTGACAAACCATAATAATCCCCATTATATCATGACAGACCATAATAATCCTCATTATATCGTGACAAACCATAATAATCCCCATTATATCAGGACAGTTCATAATAATCCCCATATATCAGGACAGACCATAATAATCCCCATTATATCAGCACAGTCCATAATAAAACCCCATTATATCAGGACAGACTATAATAATCCCCATTATATCAGCACAGTCCATAATAATCCACATTATATCAGGACAGATTATAATAATCCCCATTATATCAGGACAGTCCATAATAATCCCCATTATATCAGGACACACCATAATAACCCCCATTATATCAGGATAGATCATAATAATCCGCATTATATCAGGACAGTCCATAATAATCTTCATTATATCAGAGCAGTCCATAATAATCCCCATTATATCACTACAGTCCATAATAATCCCCACTATATCAGGACACACCATAATAATCCCCATTATATCAGGACAGACCATAATAGTCCCCATTATATCAGGACAGTCCATAATAATCCCCATTATATCAGGACAGTCCTTAATAATCCACATTATATCAGGACACACCATAATAATCCCCATTATATCAGAACAGACCATTATAATCCCCATTATATCATGACAGTCCATAATAATCCACATTATATCAGGACAGACTATAATAATCCCCATTATATCAGGACAGACTATAATAATCCCCATTATATCAGGAGGGTCCATAATAATCCCCATTATATCAGGACACACCAAAATAATTCCCATTATATCAGGATAGTCCATAATAATCCACATTATATCAGGACAGACCATAATAATTCCCATTATATCAGGACAGTCCATAATAATCCCCATTATATCAGGAAACGCCATAATAATCCCCATTATATCAGGACAGACATAATAATCCCCATTATATCAGGACAGTCCATAATAATCCCCATTATATCAGGACAGACTATAATAATTCCCATTATATCAGGACAGTCCACAATAATCCCCATTATATCAGGACAGACTATAATAATTCCCATTATATCAGGACAGTCCATAATAATCCCCATTATATCAGGAAACGCCATAATAATCCCCATTATATCAGGACAGACATAATAATCCCCATTATATCTGGACAGTCCATAATAATCCACATTATATCAGGACAGACCATAATAATTCCCATTATATCAGGACAGTCCATAATAATCCCCATTATATCAAGACAGTCCATAATAATCCCCATTATATCAGGACAGACCATAATAATAACCATTATATCAGGACGGTCCATAATAATCCCCATTATATCAGGACAAACCAAAATAATTCCTATTATATCAGGACAGTCCATAATAATCCACATTATATCAGAACATACCATAATAATTCCCATTATATCAGGACAGTCCATAATAATCCCCATTATATCAGGAAACACCATAATAATCCCCATTATATCAGGACAGACATAATAATCCCCATTATATCAGGACAGTCCATAATAATCCCCATTATATCAGGACAGACTATAATAATTCCCATTATATCAGGACAGTCCATAATAATCCCCATTATATCAGGACAGACAATAATCCACATTCTATCAGGACAGACTATAATAATTCCCATTATATCGGGACAGTGCATAATAATCCCCATTATATCAAGACAGTCCATAATAATTCCCATTATATCAGGAGAGTCCATAATAATCCCCATTATATCAGGACAGACCATAATAATCCCCATTATATCAGGACAGACCATAATAATCCTCATTATATCAAGACAGACCACAATAACCCCCATTATATGAGGACAGACCATAATAATCCTCATTATATCAGGACAGACCATAATAATCCCCATTATATCAGGACAGTCCATAATAATCCACATTATATCAGGACAGACCATAATAATTCCCATTATATCAGGGCAGTATATAATAATCCCCATTATATTAGGACAGACTATAATAATTCCCATTATATCAGGATAGACCATAATAGTCCCCATTATATCAGGACAGTCCATAATAATCCCCATTATATCAGGACAGTCCATAATAATCCACATTATATCAGAACAGACCATACTAATCCCCATTAAATCAGGACAGTCCATAATAATCCCCATTATATCAGGACAAACCATAATAATCCCCATTATATCAGGACAGTCCATAATAATCCACATTATATCTGGACAGACAATAATAATCTCCATTATATCAGGACAGACCATAATAATCCCCATTATATCAGGACAGTCCATAATAATCCACATTATATCAGAACAGAACATAATAATCCCCATTATATCAGGACAGTCCATAATAATCCCCATTATATCAGGACAAACCATAATAATCCCCATTATATCAGGGCAGTCCATAATAATCCACATTATATCAGGACAGACAATAATAATCTCCATTATATCAGGACAGTCCATAATATTCCCCATTATATCAGGACATACCATAATAATCCCCATTATATCAGCACACACCATAATAATCCCCATTATATCAGGACAGACCATAATAATCCCCATTATATCAGGACAGACCATAATAATCCCCATTATATCAGGGCAGACCATAATAATCCCCATTATATCAGGAAAGACCATAATAATCCCTATTATATCAGCACACACCATAATAATCCCCATTATACCAGGACAGACCATAATAATCCCCATTATATCAGGACAGTCCATAATAATCTCTATTATATCAGAACAGTCCATAATGATCTCCATTATATCAGGGCACACCATAATAATCTCCATTATATCAGGAAAGACCATAATAATCCCCAATGTATCAGGATAGACCATAATAATCCCCATTATATCAGGACAGTCCATAATAATCCTCATTATATCGGGACAGACCATAATAATCTCCATTATATCAGGGCAGACCATAATAATCCCCATTATATCAGGAAAGACCATAATAATCCCCATTATATCAGGACAGTCCATAATAATCTCTATTATATCAGAACAGTCCATAATGATCTCCATTATATCAGCACACACCATAATAATCTCCATTATATCAGGAAAGACCATAATAATCCCCAGTGTATCAGGATAGACCATAATAATCCCCATTATATCAGGACAGTCCATAATAATCCTCATTATATCGGGACAGACCATAATAATCTCCATTATATCAGGAAAGACCATAATAATCCCCAATGTATCAGGATAGACCATAATAATCCCCATTATATCAGGACAGCCCATAATAATCCTCATTATATCGGGACAAACCATAATAATCCCCATTATATCTGGACACACCATAATAATTCACATTATATCAGGACACACAATCATAATCCCTATTATATCAGGACAGTCCATAATAATCCCAATTATATCCCGACAGTCCATAATAATCTGCATTATATCAGAACACACCATAAAAATACCGATTATATCAGGAAAGTCCATAATAATCCCCATTATATCAGGACAGTCCATAATAATCCCCATTATATCAGGACAGTCCATAATAATCCTCATTATATCAGGACAGACCATAATAATCCCTATTATATCAGCACACACGATAATAATCCCCATTATATGAGGACAGACCATAATAATCCCATTATATCAGGACAGTCCATAATAATCCCCATTATATCAGGACAGTCCATAATAATCTCTATTAAATCAGAACAGACCATAATAATCTCCATTATATCAGGACAGACCATAATAATCCCAATTATAACAGGACAGTCCATAATTTTCTCCATTATATCAGAACAGTCCATAATGATCTCCATTATATCAGGACAGACCTAAATAATCCCCATTATATCAGGATATACCATAATAATCCCAATTATATCAGGACAGTCCATAATTATCCCCATTATATCGGGACAGACCATAATAATCCCGATTATATCAGGACAGACCATAATAATCCCCATTATATCGGGACAGACCATAAGAATCCCCACTATATTAGGACAGATAATAATAATCCCTATTATATCAGGACAGACCATAATAATCTCCATTATATAAGGACAGACCATAATAATCCCCATTATATCAGGACATATCATCATAATCCCTATTATATCAGGACAGTCTATAATAATCCCCATTATATCCCGACAGTCCATAATAATCCGCATTATATCAGAACACACCATAAAAATACCGATTATATCAAGAAAGTCCATAATAATCCCCATTATATCAGGACAGTCCATAATAATCCCCATTATATCAGGACAGTCCATAATAATCTCCATTATATCAGGACAGACCATAATAATCCCCATTATATCAGGACAGTCCATAATAATCTCCATTATGTCAGGACAGTCCATAATAATCCACATTATATCAGGTCAGTCCATAATAATCCCCATTATATCAGGACAGACCATATTAATCCCCATTATATCAGGTCAGTCCATAATAATCCACATTATATGTCAGGACAGCACCGTATTAATCACTTCCTTACTGGGCACTTAAACCCACCTCCTGCCCAGACCAATTTTCGGCTTTCAGCGCTGTCGAATTTTGAATGAGAATTGCGCGGTCGTGCGGCGTTGTACCCAAACTAAATTTTTATTATTTTTTTCCCCAGAAATAGAGCTTTCTTTTGGTGGTATTTGATCGCCTCTGCGGTTTTTATTTTTTGCGCTATAAACACAGAGCGATGATTTTGAAAAAAGAACAATATTTTTTACTTTTTTGCTATAATAAATATCAAAAAAAAAATATAAAAAAGAAAATTATTCATCAGTTTTGGCCGATATATATTCTTCTACAAATTTTATTAAAAAAAATCTCAATCGGCGTATTTTGATTGGTTTGCGCAAAAGCAATTGCGTCTACAAACTATGGGAATAGATTTATGGCGTTTTTAAATATTTTTTTTTTTTACTAGTAATGGTGGCGATCTGCGATTTTTATCGGGACTGCGATATTGCAGCGGACATGTCGGACATTTTTGACACATTTTTGGGACCAATGACATTTATACAGCGATCAGAAATTTAAATATCCACTGATTACTGTATAAATGTCATTGGCAGTGAAGGGGTTAACCTGCAGGGGGCAGTGAAGGGGTTAACAATGTTCCCTGGGTGTGTTCTAACTGTGGGGGGGCTGGTCGGGACATAACAGATCTAACTGATCCCAGTGACAGGGATCAGTAGATCTGCTATGTCCCATTCACAGAACGGAGAACCGCCGTGTTTACATCGGCGGTTCCCCGTTCTGAGGCTGCTACAGGTGATCGGCGGGTCTCGGGCGGACATGGACGTCCTCCCGGATTTTCAGAGCCGCGCTGTAGCCGTCTTTCGGCTATAGCGCGGTTCTGTACAGGTTAATCCCAATTATATCGGGACAGACCATAATAATCCCCATTATATAAGGACAGACCATAATAATCCCCATTATATTGGGACAGACCATAATAATCCCCATTATATAAGGACAGACCATAATAATCCCCATTATATTGGGACAGACCATAATAATCCCCATTATATCAGAACAGTCCATCATAATCTCCATTATATCAGGACAGTCCATAATGATCTCCATTATATCAGGCTAGACCATAATAATCTCCATTATATTAGGACAGACCATAATAATCCCCATTATATCAGCACACACCATAATAATCCCCATTATATCAGGACAGTCCATACTAATCCCCATTATATCAGGCTAGACCATAATAATCTCCATTATATCAGGACACACAATAATAATCTCCATTATATCAGGACAGTCCATAATAATCCCCATTATATCAGGCTAGACCATAATAATCTCCATTATATCAGGACAGACCATAATAATCCCCATTATATCAGCACACACCATAATAATCCCCATTATATCAGGACAGTCCATAATAATCTCTATTAAATCAGAACAGACCATAATAATCTCCATTATATCAGGACAGACCATACTAATCTCCATTATATTAGGACACACCATAATAATCCCCATTATATCAGGACAATCCATAATAATATCCATTACATCAGGACCGTCCATAATGATCTCCATTATATCAGGACACACCATAATAATCTCCATTATCTCAGGACAGACCATAATAATGCCCATTATATCAGGACAGACCATAATAATCCCCATTATACCAGGACAGACCATAATAATCCAGATTATATCAGGATAGTCCATAATAATCCCTATTATATTGTGACAGACCATAATAATCTCCATTATATCAGGACAGACCATAATAATCCCCATTATATCTGGACACCCCAGAATAATTCACATTATATCAGGACACACCATCATAATCCCTATTATATCAGGACAGTCCATAATAATCCCCATTGTATCCCGACAGTCCATAATTATCTGCATTATATCAGAACACACCATAAAAATACAGATTATATCAGGAAAGTCCATAATAATCCCCATTATATAAGGACAGTCCATAATAATCCCCATTATATCAGGACAGTCCATAATAATCCCCATTATATCAGGACAGACCATAATAATCACCATTATATCAGGAAAGACCATAATAATCCACATTATATCAGGTCAGTCCATAATAATCCCCATTATATCAGGACAGTCCATAATAATCCCCATTATATCAGGACAGACCATAATAATCCCCATTATATCAGGACAGTCCATAATAATCCACATTATATTAGGACAGACCATAATAATTCCCATTATATCAGGACAGTCCATAATATTCCCCATTATATCAGGACACACCATAATAATCGCCATTATATCAGCACACACCATAATAATCCCCATTATATCAGGACACACCTTAATAATTGCCATTATATCAGGAAAGTCCATAATAATCCCCATTATATCAAGACAGTCCATAATAATCCCCATTATATCAGGACACACCATAATAATCCCCATGATATCAGGACAGACCATAATAATCCCCATTATATCAGGACAGTCCATAATAATCCCCATTCTATCAGGACAGACCATAATAATCCCCATTATATCAGGAGAGACCATATTAATTCCCATTATATCAGGACAGAACATTGTAATCCCCATTATATCAGGACAGACCATAATAATCCCGTTATATCAGGACAGACCATAATAATCCCCATTATATCAGGACAGTCCATAATAAACCACATTATATCAGGACAGACCATAATAAATCCCATTATATCAGGACAGTTCATAATAATCCCCATTATATCAGGACACACCATAATAATCCCCATTATATCAGGACAGACCATAATAATCCCCATTATATCATGACAGAATATGATTATTCCCATTATATCAGGACAGACCATAATAATCCCCATTATATCAGGACAGTCCATAATAATCCCCATTATATCAGGACAACACCATAATAATCCCCATTATATCAGGACAGTCTATAATAATCCACATTATATCGGGACAGACCATAATAATCTCCATTATATCAGGACAAACCATAATAATCCCCATTATATCTGGACACACCATAATAATCCACATAATATCAGGACAAACCATAATAATCCCCATTATATCTGGACACACCATAATAATCCACATAATATCAGGACACACCATCATAATCCCCATTATATCCCGAAAGTCCATAATAATCTGCATTATATCAGAACACACCATAAAAATACTGATTATATCAGGAAAGCCCATAATAATCCCCATTATATCAGGACAGTCCATAATAATCCCCATTATATCAGGACCGGCCATAATAATACCCATTATATCAGGACAGTCCATAATAATCTCCATTATGTCAGGACAGTCCATAATAATCCACATTATATCAGGTCAGTCCATAATAATCCACATTATATCAGGACAGACCATAATAATTCCCATTATATAAGGACAATCCATAATATCCCCCATTATAACAGGACAGACCATAACAATCCCCATTATATCAGGACAGACCATAATAATCCCCATTATATCAGGACAGACCATAATAATCCCCATTATATCAGGACCGACCATAATAATCCCCATTATATCAGGACAGTCCATAATAATCTACATTATGTCAGGACAGTCCATAATAATTCACATTATATCAGGTCATTCCATAATAATCCACATTATATCAGGACAGTCCATAATAATCCACATTATATCAGGACAGACCATAATAATTCCCATTATATCAGGACAGTCCATAATATCCCCCATTATATCAGGACAGACCATAATAATCCCCATTATATCAGCACACGCCATAATAATCCCCATTATATCAGAACAGACCATAATAATCCCCATTATATCAGGACAGCCCATAATAATCCCCATTATATCAGGACAGACCATAATAATCCCAATTATATCAGGACAGACCATACTAATCCCCATTATATCAGGACAGTCCATACTAATCTCCATTATATCAGGACAGACCATAATAATCCCCATTATATAAGGACAGACCATAATAATGGCCATTAAATCAGGACAGTCCATAATAATCTCCATTATATCAGGACAGTCCATAATGATCTCCATTATATCAGGACAGCCCATAATAATCCCCATTATATCAGGACAGACCATAATAATCCCCATTATATCAGGACAGACCATAATAATCCCAATTATATCAGGACAGACCATACTAATCCCCATTATATCAGGACAGTCCATACTAATCTCCATTATATCAGGACAGACCATAATAATCCCCATTATATAAGGACAGACCATAATAATGGCCATTAAATCAGGACAGTCCATAATAATCTCCATTATATCAGGACAGTCCATAATGATCTCCATTATATCAGGACAGCCCATAATAATCCCCATTATATCAGGACAGACCATAATAATCCCCATTATATCAGGACAGACCATAATAATCCCAATTATATCAGGACAGACCATACTAATCCCCATTATATCAGGACAGTCCATACTAATCTCCATTATATCAGGACAGACCATAATAATCTCCATTATATCAGGACAGACCATAATAATCCCCATTATATCAGGATAGACCATAATAATCTCCATTCCTGGCCATACCTCACGTCAGCACACAATGGGTTTACACCTGCAGTCACTCACATGACCACCGGTAACTAGCTGAATAAAAGACATCCCCTCCCCCACTAAGGTTTTCTTTTTTTTTGGTCTGCTCCAGGCCGCCTGTGTATTGCTGTTGGTAAGTCATTTTGTTGCTGGATATCCCCCCTACTGAACCTGCCCCTCCATGTTAAGCCTCTCATGGAGTTGGAAGACTCAGAATGTTGGATGTAAACTTTCCTGAAACTGGGTATCCCTTGTGTCGGGAGCGGGCAATGTTGCTTGTACAGCACTTCTACAGGTGTGCTGTGAGTTTAGCTCTGCAATGCCACTATTGTGGTTTTTCCTGTCTTGTATAGATAGCATGCCGCTCTCCAAGCTTTGAGAGTGGCGGTGGATGATGTCACAGAGGGCAGGGGGACGGGGGTGCAGGGTAGCGTCTGGCAGTCACCAAGCAGCAGCAACAGTCTTAGAGCTGGCAGAGGAACTGATTTCTCTTCATCTCTCTGCAGTCCTGTCAGTTTTCTCTGTGTGGTGAAGACTTGTTGCTGTTGCTCCCCTGCATGTTTTTTTTTGCATGAACCCTTTTTGGAGGGTTTGGGCGACAAACATCAAAGACAGTTAGCTGGGAGTACAATCACCAAATCCTTTCATTCAGGACCACCAGATCTCAAGAAGAAAGAATTACTGCAAGATCAGGTATAAGAATTATACTGCAACAGGTCCATAGTGCTGGTGCCACCAATGGAACAGATCTGGGGAGTTTTCCCCATTCTTTCTAGTACCCAAGGCATCAGGAGCTTTTCCTACTGTCTGGGTTTGAAGAAATCAAATGGGTACATACACAACAAAAGGTTCAAGGTGGAGTCTGTACAAACAGTCATGGCAATAGTTCAGCATGAGCACCGGTTAGAGTCAATCGACCTGGCTACCATATACTTCCATTATACATAACACCAGAGACATTTGAGATTTGCAGTGACTGGCTGTCATTTCCAGTTCGGGTGTTTGCCATGTTTAGAATTGGCACAGCACCAAGAAACTTTTTGAACATTTTGTCAGCAGTAGTGGCAGTAATTGGTCTTTGGGAATAAGGCTCTACCACTACTTGGACACTGTTTTTGATTGTCGCAGGTGTAAGCCAGGAGCTGGCAAAGCATCACAATCTTGTCCTAGAAATCCTTTTCGACTAGTGAACAGACAGGAAAAACAGTGAAGCCCTTCTTTAACTACTCCAAGATCCTTCACACCTGAATATCATACCTGAATATGTCAAGTGGGTTTCCAAAACTGCAAAATTTGCAAAATGACAATCTGCCTATGAAAAGTCATGGAAACAGCATTTATATCAGTGAGGCATTGCATTGTCCCCATTGGGACATTTTACAAAGGCCATTCCAGTGCTGCCTGGGGCCAGGTGGCACATGGGGGCTTTTCAATTTGCCTTCCTCAGTCAATGTGATGGGCTGACTATGGATCAGAAGGTCTTTGTGTCTGCACAAGTTGGCAAGAATGGAAGTTTTGGACACCAGTGTGCCTCTTTTTTGTGGCGTGCCTCTCAGCCCAGGAAATGGAACAATTCTGACATCGGATGCCAGTCTGCTTCCAGTCTGAGGAGACCAGTGCAAGGGCATTGGATCCTAGTGACTGCCTTAAATTAAGGCGGTTTTGTTTTTCTAGCCTTGCAAACCTTTCAGGATCTTTTCTCCAAGAGGCCCGAGTAAAGTTGGTGTTTGACACCAAGACAGCTGTAGCTTACATTGCCCACCAAGGGGGCACCAAGTGTCTGTCTTTTCCTGTTACTTTTTGTAAAATAAACTTTTCACTGGGTGGAGAGCTGCTTACAGTTAACCGCAGTTTACTTACTGGAAAGGCAGGATCCACTAACGGATCAGTGAGGCAAATTATTTTACAACAATACGTATCTCAACTAGTATTGGCTCTATACTGCATTCCATCAGTAGTTCTCATAGAGTCCACTGAACACACAGCTTCCAGTATTTGTAACAAGTTAGAAAGGTGTAGTGATAGAAAGGTGGATTCACAGTATCATGGGGATTTTTTCCATTGGTGTCAGTCTTCCTCCAGTGTCCTTGACTGTGAAGATTCTTCTGAAGATTTGGACAGAACACGTTTATGCCATACAGGTTTTTTCATCTGTCGAGGAGACCTTGATTTTCATTGCTTCCCCAGATGCCATCAGCACCACCAATCCCATTCCTGGTCAAACAAGATCTTTTATGCCAACATCAATGGCAGCACCCCAATCCAGTGAGACTCTTAATAGCCTGGCTATTGGATCAGCCAAGCTAGTGGTGCAGGGATTCTCATCCAAGGTGGTTCAGATCTCGAAGACCACAAGGCCATGAGCGTTATATAGAAGAGGATATGAAGGAAGTTTTTTCTGTTTGCTTAGCAAGGTTTTCTCTCGGGTATCCCTAGCTCTAGCCAATATCCTGGACATTTTTTATGATTGTTGCTTGAGGTTGGTCTGACATACAACTCCATTTATAGTACAGGTCTCTGCCTTTTTTATCCTCTTTTTCAGGCTGGTGGAAAAGCCATCAAACAAATGCTTCATGCAGGCCATAATTCATATACAACCACCAAGGAAATCCTTGTTCCATTTTGGCTCTGAAAGCACTAGTACAGGCATCCCGTGCCCCAATAGCTCCATTTCCAGTACCTTGTGGTAAGACTTTTTCCTCTGACAGCATACAGGGAGCCTTGTCGGGGCCTGCAGCTTACACATACACTTGCAAATGTGTGTAACCAATCCCCTGTCTTTTAAACGCTGAACTGTTAGACAGGTGAATTTGGCTTGGTGGCAGACTGGTCGGTAAGTTGAGCTTGGAATTTTTTTTTGTTTTTTGTCTGTATCCGCCTTTCCATAGCTCCTTGCTGTAGTGGCCAGTTATAGATGGGGGACAGTGACCTTGTTTTTTGTGTGGTAACCACTTTTGGTGCCACACCAGCACCGCAGCCGCCATGGGGCCACGGCTGGGTGTCTGGTCATGTACCTTTAAGGAGGGTTGGGCTCCTCCAGTCACCTGTCCTTCATCTATCCATTAAATTGTATGTGCTTCCACTGTGAAGCCTCTTATACAGAGTTAGGTCTGCAGTACACAGGGAGCCTTGTCGGGGCCTGCAGCTTACGCATACACTTGCAAATGTGTGTAACCAATCCCCTGTCTTTTCAACGCTGAACTGTTAGACAGGTGAATTTGGCTTGGTGGCAGACTGGTCAGTAAGTTGAGCTTGAAATTTTTTTTTTTTTTTTTGTCCATAATTCATATACGACCACCAAGGAAATCCTTGTTCCATTTTGGCTCTGAAAGCACTAGTACAGGCATCCCGTGCTCCAATAGCTCCATTTCCAGTACCTTGTGGTAAGACTATTTCCTCTGACAGCACCATAATAATCTCCATTATATCAGGACAGCACCATAATAATCCCCATTATATCAGGGCAGTCCATAATAATCCCCATTATATCAGGACAGACCATAATAATCTCCATTATATCAGGACAGACCATAATAATCTCCATTATATCAGGACAGCACCCTAATAATCCCTATTATATTAGGACAGACCATAAGAATCCCCATTATATCAGGACAGACCATAATAATCCCCATTATATCAGGACAGACCACAATAATCCCCATTATATCAGGACAGACCATAATAATCCCCATTATATCAGGACAGACCATAATAATCCCCATTATATCAGGACAGATCGTAATAATCTCCATTATACCAGGACAGATCATAATAATCCCCATTATATCAGGACAGACCATAATAATCCCCATTATATCAGGACAGACCATAATAATCCCCATTATATCAGGACAGACCATAATAATCTCCATTATATCAGGACACACCATAATAATCCCCATTATATTAGGACAGACCATAATAATCCCTATTATATCAGGACAGCACCCTAATAATACCCATTATATCAGGACAGGCCATAATAATCTTCATAATATCAGGACAGACCATAATAATCCCCATTATATCAGGACAGACCGTAATAATCTCCATTATATCAGGACAGACCATAATAATCTCCTTGACAACCAGCATAACTATGGGATGCCTGGACCACTACGTGTGTAACAAATGCATTTATTGATAGATTTCCTATGGGGCTGTTCACACTGATACCTTTATCCTGCTGGTTTACCTTACAAGAAAAATGTTTGCCTTTAAATGGGACTCTTCATAGTGAGCTGTGGGTGCTGTGCGTTTTTCAAAAGTCCTGCATGCTGCATCTTCGGTGTGGTTTTAAAAACCGTACCCAAAACGCAGCTTTCCATTGAAATGAATAGATAATGCGGCATGTTTTGCATTTTTGGTGCGTTATTGAGTCACACGTCAAATTTTCAGTGGTGTAGGCAATCAGGAAACACGCTGGAAATGCACCTAAAATGTAGCAAAATCGCAGCAAAAACACCAATGTGCATTATACTACGATTTTGCTACAGAGCAGTGTGAAAGGCCTTAGTGAATTGAGTTTAATGGAGTTTTATGCGGTATTGATGTGTTTTTGCTTTATCAGGTAAATATTGCATAAAGGGTTAGCAAACTGACATTTTCAGTATTGCATGCGGTATTTGGAGAAAAATGTATCAGGCGATACAAATACCGAATGCAATTTGCTATAATGAATTGAGCCGAGCATAGGTGGAGAGGATAATAATCTGATTTATAACCCTCAGTAATAAAGGAGATTATAATAATCTGAATTATAATCCTCAGTAATCGAGGAGAGTATAATAATCTGAATTATAACCCTCAGCAATAAAGGAGAGTATAATAATCTGAATTATAATCCTCAGTAATAGAGGAGAGTATAATAATCTGAATTATAACCCTCAGCAATAGAGGAGAGTATAATAATCTGAATTATAATCCTCAGTAATAGAGGAGAGTATAATAATCTGAATTATAATCCTCAGTAATAGAAGAGAGTATAATAATCTGAATCATAATCCTCAGTAATGGAAGAGAGCATAATAATCTGAATTATAATCCTCAGTAATAGAGGAGATTATAATAATCTGAATTATAACCCTCAGCAATAAAGGAGAGTATAATAATCTGAATTATAATCCTCAGTAATAGAGGAGATTATAATAATCTGAATTATAATCCTCAGTAATAGCGGAGAGTATAATAATCTGAATTATAATCCTCAGTAATAGAGGAGAGTATAATAATCTGAATTATAATCCTCAGTAATAGAGGAGATTATAATAATCTGAATTATAATCCTCAGTAATAGAGGAGAGCATAATAATCTGAATTATACCTGCAGTGATAGAGAAGAGTATAATAATCTGAATCATAATCCTCAGTAATAGAAGAGAGTATAATAATATGAATTATAATCCTCAATAATAGAGGAGAGTATAATTATCTAAATGATAACCCTCAGTAATAGGAGAGAGTATAATAATTTGAATTATAACCTGCAGTAATACAGAAGAGTATAATAATCTGAATTATAACCATCAGTTATAAAGGAGAGTATAATATTCTGACTTATAACCCTCAGTATTAAAGGGAAGTATAAAAATCTGATTTATAATCCTCAGAATAAGAGGAGAGTATAATAAACTGAATTATAACCCTCAGTAATATTAATCTGAATTATAATCCTCCGTAATGGAGGAGAGTATAGTAATATGAATTATAATCCTCAGCAACAGGGAGAGTATAATTATCAGAATTATAACCCTCAGTAATAGGGGAGAGTATACTTATCTGAATAAAAACCCTCAGTAAAAGAGGACAGTATAATGATCTGAATTATAACCCTGACTAATAGAGGAGAGTAAAATAATCTGAATTCTAATCCTCAGTAATAGAGATGAGTATAACAATCTGAATTATTACCTTGAGTAATAGAGCAGAGTATAATAAACTGAATTATAACCCTCGGTAATAACGACGAGTATAATAATCTGAGTTATAACCTTGAGTAATAAAGGAGAGTATAATAATATGAATTATAACGCTCAGTAATAGGGGAAAGTATAATAATCTGAATAAAACCCCTCAATAAAAGGGGACAGTATAATAATCTGAATTATAACCCTCAGTAATAGACGAGAGGATATTAATCTGAATCTGAATGAGTATAATAATCTGAATTATAACCCTCAGTGATAGAAGAGAGTATAATAATCTATATTATAACCCTCAGTAATAAATGAGAGTATAATAATCTGAATTAGAATCCTCAGTTATAAAGGAGAGCATAGAAATCTGAATTAAAACCCTCAGTAATAGGAGATCGTATAATCATCAGAAATATAGTCCTCAGTAATAGGGGAGAGTATAATCATATGAATTATAACCCCCAGTAATAAAGGAGAGCATAATAATCTGAATTATAGTCCTCAGTAATAAAGGAGAGTATAATATTCTGAATGAGAATCCTCAGTAATAAAGGAAAGTATAATAATCTGAATTATAACCCTGAGTAATAGAGAAGAGTATAATAATCTGAATTATAACCCTCAGTCATAGGGGAGACTATAATAATCTGAATTACAACCCTCAGTAATAAAGGAGAGGATAATGATCTGAATTATAACCCTCACTAATAGAGGAGAGTATAATAAAACCCTCAGTAATAAAGACGAGAATAGAGTTGAGCGAACCTCTGGAAGTTCGGGTTCTGCTGGTCCGGCCAAACTTCGGGACAAAGTCCGGGTCCGGGTCCGGACGGAACCCGAACGATCGCACGGACACCGAACCCCATTGAAATCAATGGGGACACGAACTTTTAGGCACAAAAATGGCTGTAACAAAGTCCTGGAAAGCCCTAGAGGGCTGCAAAAGGAAGGAAATGGGGGTAAGGGTGGGACAAGTGACCTACAAAGAAATGAGGACAGGGAAATAACTTTAAATATTTTTTAAAAAAATAAAAACATAAAAAATGCAAAAATGTGAATGTGGATCATCTTCAAACTGTGTCTGAAAAGTATTAATTAACGGTAGAAGCCATATAACTGTTCTAAAATCATCTTCTTTGTAGGGCAAGTGCCCTACAAAAAAATGGGGATAGGGAAAATAAATTAAAGTCAAATAAAAAAATGGGAAGGGGGGTGGATGTGGAGTAGGAGCCTAGAGGTTGACTAGGCCGTCACCGTGGCAGTGTAGGTGGAAGTGGCGGTGGTAGAGGAGTAGGAGGAGGTAGCCAACATGGTTTTTTTTTGTATTGAGGCCTATTCAAAAAATGAAGTATATGAATGGCTGTGTGAGTCCAGTCTAAATGTTTATTCTGCACAAGGTACAGACAAGTGTTGTGGGATCCATGCCTGATTCATTTTAATAAAGGTAAGCTTGTCCACGTTGGATGTGGACAAGCGGCTCTGCTTGTCTGTGATAACGCCCCCTGCCGTGCTAAACACACGTTCCGACAATACACTGGCTGCAGGGCAGGCCAGCACCTCCAAGGCATAAAGGGCAAGCTCAGGCCATGTGGCCAATTTGGAGACCCAGAAGTTGAATGGGGCAGACCCATCAGGCAGTAAGTGTAGGCGTGTGCCCACATACACTTGCACCATGTTGCTGAAATGCTGCCTCCTGCTAAGACCTTGTCTATCGGCTGGTTGTGCTGTTTGTTGTGGCGGGCTGCTGACAAAGCTTTGCCACATTTCAGCCATGCTAACCCTGCCTTCTGAGGTGCTGGCGGTGGCACAGCTGCGTTGGTGGCCTCTACCTCCTCCTCCTCCTCTACCTTCACCTTGTGCTTCCGCTGAGCCCCCGGTATCATTTGGGAATGCCCTCAGCAGCGCCTCTACCAGTGTGCGCTTGTAGTCGTGCATCTTCCTCTCATGCTCCAGTGAGGGAATTAAGGACGGCATGTTGTCCTTGTAACGGGGATCCAGCAGGGTGGCCACCCAGTAATCAGAGGAAGTTACAATGTGGGCAACTCTGCTGTCATTGAGTAGGCACTGCAGCATGTAGTCGGCCATGTGTGCCAGGCTGCCCACAGGCAAAGACAAGTTGTCCTCTGTGGGAGGTATATCATCTGTGTCCTCTGTATCCCCCCAGCCACGCCCTCCTCCTTCTCCCCAGTAAAGGTGCCAATAGTCCGGTCAGTAAGCGTTCACCGAGCCTCCCACCCAAGGACGTGGTCGTATCCGGTCCAGGTTTTATAAGTTCGGTCCCGTGTCAAGACCTCCTGCTCCTCCTGCTCCTCCTGCTCCTTCTACTCCTCCTCCTCCTCCTCCTTAACGTCGTCCCACCGTGGGTTGCGTCGAGCACCCGTAGTGACCTCGCACCGACCCCCCTATGTCTCCTGTGTCTACTATATGGAGGGTGTCTCCTGTTGAACAGAAACGGACACCCGTCGGACCGTGTGTACCGGCTGATGTACGACGTCACGGATGAGTTACTGTCGTCTCAACG
>BLSH010267147.1:19697-36865 GCA_018402905.1 Glandirana rugosa | reverse complement strand
AGCAGCAGCAGCTCTATTTAAACTTCCTGCTTCCTGTAGCAAAATGCTGTCTGATCTACAGCGTGTTAGTGAGTTCCTGTGACCTGTCTTTCCAGTCTTCTGCATCTGTGACCCGGCTTGCCCGACCTCTGATTGAACCCTGCCTGTACCGACCCTCTGCCTGCCTACGACCACGTCTCTGCCTAAACCTCTTGTACCTCAGCTGCCCGCACGTTGCCGACCCTGCCTGTACCCGACTATCCGCTTGCCTGAACCACTTGTACCGCACCGCCAGCCCGTTGCCGACCCAGCCTGAACCACCACCCTACCTGCACGAGTTCCAGTGGACCTTCACCTGCCATCTGTAACAAAGTCCAGCCCTCGTGCCCCCCTGTGCTCCAGAGCTCCCTGTCTTCACTACCAGGGGCTCTGGAACCAGGGCCGCAAGTGAGGTTGCCCCCGCATAAGCCAGACTCAACCACCAGGTACGTGACAAGTATAATGATCTGAATTATAACCCTCAGTAATAAAGGAGAGTATAATATTCTGAATTATAACCCTCAGTAATAGAGTAGAGTATAATAATCTGAATAATAATTCTCAGTAATAGAGGAGAGTATAATAATGTGAATTATAATCCTCAGTAATAGAAGAGAGTATAATAATCTGAATTATAATCCTCAGTAATAGAGGAGTCTATAATAATGTGAATTATAACCCTGAGAAATAGAGAGTATAATAATCTGAATTAAAACCCTCAGTAATAAAGGAGAGTATAATAATCTGAATTATATCCCTCATGGAGAGCACAATAATCTGAATTATAAGCCTCAATAATAGAGGAGAGTATAATAATCTGAATTATTTTGCTAAGTAATAGAGAAGAGTATAATAATCTGAATTATAACCCTCAGTAATAGAGCAAAGTATAATAATCGATATTATAACCTTCAGTAATGAAGGAGAGTATAATAATATGAATTATAAAGCTCAGTAATAGGGGAGAGTTTAATAATCTGATTTATAACTCTCAGTATTAGTGGAGAGTATAATAATCTGAATTATAACCTTCAGAAATAGAGGAGAGTATAATAATCTGAAATATAACCCTCCGCAATCAAGTGGAGTATTATAATCCGAATTATAACTCTCAGTAATAGGGGAGAGTATAATAATCTGAATTATAACCCTCAGTAATAGGGGAGAGTATAATAATCTGAATTATAATCCTTAGTAATAGAGGAGAGTATAATAACCTGAATTATAGCCCTATAGCTTAATTATAACCCTCAATAATAGAGTAGAGTATAACTATCTGAATTATGATGCTCAGTAATAGATAAGAGTATAATGATCTGAGTTATAACCCTCAGTAATAAAGCAGAATATAATAATCTGAATTATAACCCTCATTAATAGGGGAGAGTATAACAATCTGAATTATAACCCTCAGAATTAGAGGAGAGTATAATTATCTGAATAAAAATCCTCAGTAATAAATTAAAGCATAATGATCTGAATTATAACCCTCAGTAGTAGTGGAGAGTATAATAACCTGAATTATAATCCTCAGTAATAAAGGAGAGCATAATAATCTGAATTATAATCTTCAGTAATTGAGGAGAGTATAATAATCTGAATTATAATCCTCAGTCATAGAAGAGAGTATAATAATCTGAATTATAACCCTCAGCTATAGGGGGAGTATAATAATCTGGATTATAACCCTCATCTATGGGGGGGGTATAATAATCTTAATTATAATCCTCAGTAATAGAGGAGATTATAATAATCTGAATTATAACCCTCAGAAACAAAGGAAAGTATAGTAATCTGAATTATAATCCTCAGTAATAGCAGAGAGTATAATAATCTTGATTATATCTCTCAGTTATAGAGGAGAGTATAATAATCTCAATTATAACTCACATTAATAGAGGAGAGTATAATCATCTGAATTATAACCCTCAGTAGTAGTGGAGAGTATAATAACCTGAATTATAATCCTCAGTAATAAAGGAGAGCATAATAATCTGAATTATAATCTTCAGTAATTGAGGAGAGTATAATAATCTGAATTATAATCCTCAGTCATAGAAGAGAGTATAATAATCTGAATTATAACCCTCAGCTATAGGGGGAGTATAATAATCTGGATTATAACCCTCATCTATGGGGGGGGTATAATAATCTTAATTATAATCCTCAGTAATAGAGGAGATTATAATAATCTGAATTATAACCCTCAGAAACAAAGGAAAGTATAGTAATCTGAATTATAATCCTCAGTAATAGCAGAGAGTATAATAATCTTGATTATATCTCTCAGTTATAGAGGAGAGTATAATAATCTCAATTATAACTCACATTAATAGAGGAGAGTATAATCATCTGAATTATAACCCTCAGTAGTAGTGGAGAGTATAATAACCTGAATTATAATCCTCAGTAATAAAGGAGAGCATAATAATCTGAATTATAATCTTCAGTAATTGAGGAGAGTATAATAATCTGAATTATAATCCTCAGTCATAGAAGAGAGTATAATAATCTCAATTATAACCCTCATTAATAGGGGTGTTAGAAGAAGACTGTGCTGAGGACTTGTTTGCACTCTGTTGTTGTTTCCTTGCGCTCCCGGAGGAGGCGGCGCTGGGCAGCTCTATTTAAACAGTGTGCTTCCTTTAGCAAGTGCTGTCCATGCTACAGCGTCTGAGTGCCGTGAGCTTCAGCTCTCCTTCCTGAAACCTGTTTCCTGTGTTGTTCTTGTTTACCGACCCGGCTTACCCTGACCTGCTGCCTATCTGCTTGCACGGACCCCGGCTATCCACGACCATCTGCTTGCCTGACCCTCTTGTACTTTGCCGCCTGCCTGTGAACGAACTCTGCTGGGACTTTGACTACTCTTTTTGCCTGATCCCATTGTACCTCTCAGCCAGCCAGTTGCCGACCCAGCCGGTACGACCATCCTTCTGACCTGCACGACCATCTGGAGATTCACACCACCACCAGTGACCATCCAGCCCTCATGCCATCCCGCACTCTCGGACACCCTGTCTGCTCTACCAGGGGTTCCAGAATCGGGTGCGCAAGAGCGGTTGTGTCCTGCACACGCCAGACTCCACCACCAGGACTGTAACGGTAACGGACAGCCATGTCCGAGTCTGCGCAGGGAACACCCTCTGCTGTGGACGAACTGTGCACCCACTTGGCCGGTCTTACACAAGCGGTGAAGAGCTTGCAAGATGGCTACACCAAGCTGGAGGAGCAAGTCCGTGGGCTCTCCGCTCCCTCTGCATCGGGAGGTTGTGGCTTTGCCATCTGAGCTCAAGGTCCCCCTTCCCGACAAGTTTGCGGGGGATCGGGGGAAGTTCAGGGCCTTCCGCAGCTCCTGCGAGCTCTACTTCGGCTTACAACCCCGCACCTTTTCTTTGGAGACTACTAAAGTGGGACTGGTGATCTCTTTGCTACAGGGGGAACCTCAGACCTGGGCGCATCGGCTCTGGGAACAAAGAGCGCCTGAAGTCGCTACCCTGAGTGCCTATATTGATGCTATGGCCAAGTTGTATCAGGACCCCCACCTTGCGGCCACAGCCGTGGCCGCCCTGCAGCAGGGCCGACGCCCGCTGAAGATTATGTGGCTGAGTTCAGGCGTTGGAGTGCTGACACAGTGTGGAACGATGCAGCACTCCGCTACCAATTTCGCCTAGGACTGACAGAGCTGTTGAAGGACGAGGTCGCCCGCGTCGGGGTTTATGAGGACGCCCTCATAAACTTGACAATCCAAATTGACCGGAGACTCCGGGAACGCCAGGTCGAACGAGGTCCGGGGTCACCTGACGTCCCGTGCCCGACATGGATGAGGCCCCGGGTCCCCAGTCATACTGCTCCCATACCTGCCATGTCCGCACCAGTTGACCCGTCTGAGCCGATGCCGATTGGCCTGCTGCGCCCGTCTCTCACCTCAGAAGAGAGACAGCAGCGCCGTGCCCTGAGCCTGTGTCTGTACTGTGGAAAGCCCGGACACATGGTGCGGACCTGCCCGGCCAAAGCTGTTAAGTGGCACCATCGGACTAACCAGGAGGTGAGACCCCTGTCATTAATAATGTTTCCCACCTGACTCTCCTGGTCTCTTTGAAATTGCCTGGAGGGAGCATCCAAGTACCAGCAATCATTAATTCAGGGGCGTGTAGCTGCTTTGTGGATCAGGCATTCACTCAGCTACACCAGATGCCCCTGCGCCCCAAGGCGCATAAAATGACTATCCGCCTGGCTGATGGGAAGGCCATCAAATCTGGCCAAGTAACTATGGAAACCCAGCCTATACCGGTAACCACAGCCGGGGGACACCAAGAACTGCTTATTCTCGACGTCATAGCCTCACCTCTGTTCCCCATCATCTTGGGGCTCCCTTGGCTTTGGGCGCATAGCCCCAACATAGATTGGTCCTCCGGACATATACAGTTCCCGTCCCCTTACTGTGGCCAACACTGCCTGCTCCCAGCCAGAGACGTGGGCCCTTCACTCCTGAGCCTGACCCGGAGACCCGTCAAGCCATCCCGCCAGGCTACCACGAATACCTGGATGTATTCAGCAAAAAGGGGGCAGACCAACTACCACCACACAGGTCTTGCCCCATCGAGTCGCTCCCTGGGATGGAAGTCCCCTTTGGCCGCATTTATCCGTTGTCTGAACTTGAACTGTCGGCCCTCAAGGCCTATTTAGATGAAAACTTGGCCAAGGGGTTCATCCGACCGTCCACATCCCCTGCCGGGGTAGGCATCTTCTTTGTCGAGAAGAAAGACCGCACCCTCCGCCCATGCATAGACTACAGGGACCTGAACCGAATCACGGTTAAAAAACAGTATCTCCTTCCGCTTGTGCCAGAGCTCTTTCAGAGGCTAGGGTCGGCCACCGCGTTCACCAAGCTGGACCTCCGAGGGGCGTATAATCTGATCCGCATCCGAGAGGGTGACGAGTGGAAGACAGCATTCCGGACTCGTTTTGGCCATTACGAGTATCTCGTCATGCCCTTCGGGCTCTGCAATGCCCCAGCCACATTCCAGCACCTGGTCAACGACGTCTTTTGGGATTACCTGGACCTCTTCGTTATCATCTATCTCGATGATATTCTAATTTTCTCTGCCTCCCTGCAAGAACACCGCCAACATGTCCGCAGCATCCTCAGCCGGTTGCGGCAACACCGGTTATACTTCCTTGGACTGATCCTGTCAGTTACTGGAGTTACAATGGACCCTCAGAAGGTTGCAGCTATTCTAGACTGGCCGGCACCCGTGGATAAGGAAGGGGTTCAGCACTTTGTGGGCTTCTCTAACTTCTACAGGAGATTCATCAGGAGGTTTTCGGCCATCATCGCCCCCATCACCCAACTCACAAAGCAGGGTCAGCGGTTTCAGTGGTCTTCTGAGGCGCAAACGCTTTCCAAACCCTGAAGAAGCTCTTCACAACAGCGCCCATTCTTAAACATCCGGATGCCACTCTGCCCTACGTCCTGGAGGTCGATGCCTCCGAGACGGCTGTGGGAGCTGTCCTCTCCCAGAGGCAGGGAACGAAGGCACTCCTGCACCCTGTAGCCTTCTTCTCCCGGAAACTCTCAGCCCCGGAGAAGAACTATGATGTAGGGGACAGGGAGTTGCTGGCCACCAAGGCTGCTCTGGAAGAATGGAGCTACCTACTGGAAGGAGCTCAGCACCCTATCCTGATCTATACAGATCATAAGAATCTAGAGTACCTCAGGACAGCAAAGAGGCTCAAACCCCATCAGGCCCGCTGGGCGCTTTCCTTCTCTAGATTCCAATTCCATCTGACATACAGGCCTGGGTCGAAGAATACTAAACCCGATGCCCTGTCCCGTATGTTCTCTGAACCTGGCACATCTGCCTCTCCTGACACCATCTTACAGCCCAGAAATTTGTTGCTCACTCAGGATTATCTGCTCTCCCAGATTCGGAGAACCTCAACCTACTCTTCTGGGTCCCCTAGCCGAGGGCTGATTTGGAAGGATGGTCTCTGGTGGCACAAGACCCAAATTTTTGTGCCCAAAGAAGTGCGCCCAGCCGTCTTGAAACTCTGCCATGACCACAGATTAGTCAGGCACTTTCGCAAGCGGAAAACCACAGAACTTGTGCTGCGCTCTTTTTGGTGGCCATTACTTGCTGAGGATTGTCAGGCCTACGTCCGCTCCTGCCCTACATGCGCAAGAAACAAGACAGATAAAACCAAGGCATGGGGGCTGTTGAAACCTCTTCCTATCCCCGAGCAGCCTTGGTCTAAGAACACCATGGACTTTATAGTGGATCTGCCCCCAGCTAACGGGTACACTACAATCTTCGTAGTGTTGGATCGGCTGACCAAAATGGCTCATTTTCTCCCACTGAAGGGCACCCCCACTGCGAAAGAGACCTCGGAGATCTTCATCAAAGAAGTTGTCCGGCTACATGGCAGCCCGGACAACATAGTGTCTGATAGAGGAGTTCAGTTTACCTCGCGCTTTTGGAGGGCCCTCTGTTCTGCCCTGGAAATCAAGCTTTCCTTCTCGACGGCCTACCACCCGCAAACTAATGGTCAGACCGAGAGGACCAACCAAACCCTTGAACAGTATCTCCGCTGTTTTTCGCCCTACTCCCAGAATGATTGGTGCACGCTCCTACCTCTGGCAGAGTTTGCCTATAATAACTCAGTGCACTCCTCAATAAAACAGTCACCCTTCTGGGCCAACTACGGCTTCCACCCCATGGTGCTTCCCAGCCTAGCAGACGAAAACACGGTACCAGCAGTACAGGAGTCCTCCCAGTTCTTCCGAACCAATTGGAAGCTGCTGCAAGGAAACGCTGACTAGAACACAAGATCTGAGTAAGGCCGCTTTCGATAAAAGGAAACGCGGTGCACTTAACCTGCAACCCGGTGACAAGACCTGGCTATCCACAAAAAACCTGAGGCTGTCTTGTCCTTACAAAAAATTGGAACCTACGAGTTGGAACTTCCTCCTTCCCTGCGGATACACCTAGTGTTCCATGTTTCATTATTGAAGCCGGTGACCCTGGATCCCTTCCCCAATAGAGCTAGCGCCCCCCCCCTGCCCCTGTTCTAATCGACGGTGAAGAGGAATTTGAGGTTGAGTCAATACTCGACTGCAGGAAGAGGGGTGGCAGGATCCAGTGGTTTGTAAAGTGGAAGGGCTATGGCCCAGAGGAAAGCTCCTGGGAACCTGAAGCTAATCTTCATGCGGATGACTGTGTCCAAACCTTCAAAGACAACAATCCGGCTAAGCTGGCCAAACTGGGCATCCGGAGGCTGCCCCTTGGGGGAGGGGGGGGGCAATGTTAGAAGAAGACTGTGCTGAGGACTTGTTTGCACTTTGTTGTTGTTTCCTCGCGCTCCCAGAGGAAGTGATGCCAGGCAGCTCTATTAAAACAGTGTGCTTCCTGTAGCTGTCCGTTCTACAGCATCTGAGTGCCGTGAGCTTCAGCTCTCCTTCCTGAAACCTGCTTCCTGTGTTGTTCCTGTTCCTGCGTACCGACCCGGCTTGCCCTGACCTGCTGCCTATCTGCCTGCACCGACCCCGGCTATACATGACCATCCGCTTGCCTGATCCTCTTGTACTTTTCCGCCTGCCTGTGAACGAACTCTGCTTGGACTTTGACTACTCTTTTGCCTGATCCCGTTGTACCTCTCAACCAGGCAGTTGCCGACCCAGCCGGTACGACCATCCTTCTGACCTGCACGACCATCTGGAGATTCACACCACCACCAGTGACCATCCAGCCCTCGTGCCATCCCGCACTCTCGGACACCCTGTCTGCTCTACCAGGGGTTCCAGAATCGGGTGCGCAAGAGCGGTTGTTTCCTGCACACGCCAGACTCCACCACCAGGACCGTAACAAGGGGAGAGTATAATAATCTCAATTCTATCCCTCAGTAATTGACAAGAGGATAATAATGTGAATTATAACCTTCAGAAATAGAGGAGAGTATAATCATCTGAATTATAACCCTCAGTAATAGTGGAGAGTTTAATAATCCGAATTATAACCCCCAGTAAAAACGGAGAGTATAATAATCTGAATTATAATCCTCAGTAATAAAGGAGAGTATAATAATCTGAATTAGAATCCTCAGTAATAGAGGAGAGTATAATAATCTGAATTATAATCCTCAGTAATAAAGGAGAGTATAATAATCTGAATTATAACCCTCAGTAATAGAGGAGAGTATAATAATCAGAATTATAACCCTCAGTAATAGGGGACATTATAATAATCGGAATAATAATCCTCAGTAATAGGGGAGAGTATAATAATCTGAATTATAACCCTCAGTAATAGAGGAGAGTATAATAATCTAAATTATAACCCTCAGCTATAGGTGGGAGTATAATAATCTGAATAATAACCCTCAGCTATAGGGGGAGTATAATAATCTGAATTATAATCCTCAGTAATAGAGGAGAGTATAATAATTTGAATTATAACCCTCAGAAATAGAGGAAAGTATAGTAATCTGAATTACAATCATCAGTAATAGCAGAGAGTATAATAATCTGAATTATAATTCTCAGTTAT
The DNA here is from genome assembly GCA_018402905.1 of Glandirana rugosa. NCBI lineage: Eukaryota > Metazoa > Chordata > Amphibia > Anura > Ranidae > Glandirana > Glandirana rugosa. The sequence goes on along the minus strand of BLSH010267147.1, from coordinate 28,304 downwards.
AGAGGAGAGTATAATAATCTCAATTATAACCCACATTAATAGAAGAGAGTATAATCATCTGAATTATAACCCTCAGAAATAGTGGAGAGTTTAATAATATGAATTATAACCCCCAGTAAAAAAGGAGAGTATAATAATCTGAATTATAATCCTCAGTAATAAAGGAGAGTATAATAATCTGAATTATAATCCTCAGTAATAAAGGAGAGTATAATAATCTGAATTATAACCCTCAGTAATAGGGGAGAGTATAATAATCAGAATTATAACCCTCAGTAATAGGGGAGAGTATAATAATCAGAATTATAATCCTCAGTAATAGAGAGTATAATAATCTGAATTATAATTCTCAGTAATAGAGGAGAGTACAGGTGATACTCGAAAAATTAGAATATCGTGCAAAAGTTAATTTATTTCAGTAATACAAATTAAAAGGTGAAACTAATATATGAGATAGACTCATTACATGCAAAGCAAGATAGTTCAAGCCGTGATTTGTCATAATTGTGATGATTATGGCTTACAGCTCATGAAAACCCCACATCCACAATTTCAGAAAATGAGAATATTACATGCAATCAATAAAACAAGGACTGTACATAGAACAATATCAGACCTCTGAAAAGTATAAGTATGCATATGTACTTAGTACTTGGTTTGGGCCCCTTTTGCAGCAATTACTGCCTCAATGAGGCGTGGCATGGAAGCTATCAGCCTGTGGCACTGCTGAGGTGTTATGGAAGACCAGGATGCTTCAATAGCTGCCTTCAGCTCTTCTGCATTGTTGGGTCTCATGTCTCTCATCTTCCTCTTGGCAATGCCCCATAGATTCTCCATGGGGTTCAGGTCAGGCGAGTTTGCGGGCCAATCAAGCACAGTAATCCCATGGTCATTGAACCAGGTTTTGGTACTTTTGGCAGTGTGGGCAGTGCCAAGTCCTGCTGGAAAATGAAGTCAGCATCCCCATAGAGCTCGCCTGCGGAAAGAAGCATGAAGTGCTGCAAAATCTCCTGGTAGACGGCTGCGTTGACCCTGGACTTAATGAAGCACAGTGGACCAACACCAGCAGATGACATGGCTCCCCAAATCAACACAGACTGTGGAAACTTAACATTGGACTTCAAGCATCTTGCAGTGGTGCCTCTCCATTCTCCCCCCATACTCTGGGTCCTTGGTTTCCAAATGAGATGCAAAATTTGCTCTCATCAGAAAAGAGGACTTTGGACCACCGAGTTACGCTTCTGACTGTGTTTGTTATTCAGGAGCAGCTTGACAAGAGGAATACGACATTTGAAACCCATTTCCAGGATCCGTCTGTGTGTGGTGGCTCTTGATGCACTGACTCCAGCCTCAGTCCACTCCTTGTGAAAGTCCCCAACACCTTTGAATGGCCTTTTCCTGACAATCCTCTCCAGGCTGCGGTCATCCCTGCTGCTTGTGCACCTTTTCCTTCCACACTTTTCCCTTCCACATAACTTTCTATTAATGTGCTTTGATACAGCACTTTGGGAACATCCAACTTCTTTTGCAATTACCTTTTGAGTGTCAATTATGGTTTTCTGCACAACTGTCAGGTCAGCAGACTTTCCCATGATTGTGATTCCTACTGAACCAGGCTGAGAGACCATTTAAAGGCTCAGGAACCCTTTACAGGTGTTGTGGCTTAATTAGATGATTAGAGTGGGGCACTTTGAGCCTAGAATATTGCACCTTTTCACAATATTCTAATTTTCTGAGATTGTGGATTTGGGGTTTTCATGAGCTGTAAGCCATAATCATCACAATTATGACAAATCATGGCTTGAACTATCTTGCTTTGCATGTAATGAGTCTATCTCATATATTAGTTTCACCTTTTAATTTGTATTACTGAAATAAATGAACTTTTGCACGATAATCTAATTTTTAGAGTATCACCTGTATAAAAATCTGAATTATAACCCTCAGAAATAGAACAGAGTATATATATCTGAATTATAACCTTCAGTAATAGAGGAGAGTATAATAATTTGAGCTATAACCCTCAGTAATAAAGACGAGTATAATAATTTGAATTATAACCCTCAGTAATAGAGGAGAGTATAATAATCTGAATTATAACCCTCAGCTATAGGGGAGAGTATAATAATCTGAATTATAAACCTAGTTATAGAGGATAGTATAATAATTTGAATGATAACACTTAGTATTAGAGGAGAGTATAATAATCTAAATTATAACCCTCAGTAACAGAGGAGAGCATAATAATCTGAATTATAACTCTCAGTAATAAAGGAGAGTATAATAATCTGAATTATAACCCTTAGTAATAAAGAAGAATATAATAATCTGAATTATAACCCTCAGTAATAGAGAAGAGTATAATAATCTGAATTATAACCCTCAGCAATAGGGGAGAGTATAATAATCTGAATTATAAACCTAGTTATAGAGGAGAGTATAATAATCTGAATGATAACACTTAGTATTAGAGGAGAGTATAATAATCTGAATTATAACCCTCAGTAATAGGGGAGAGTATAATTATCTGAATTATAACCCTCAGTAACAGAGGAGAGCATAATAATCTGAATTATATCCCTCAGTAACAGGGGAGAGTATAATAATCTGAATTATAACCCTCAGTAATAAAGGAGAGTATAATAATCTGAATTATAACCCTCAGCAATAGGGGAGAGCTGAATTATAACCCTCAGTAATAGGGGAGAGTATAATAATCTGAATTATAACCCTCAGTAATAGAAGAGAGTATAATAATGTGAATTATAACCCTGAGTAATAAGTGAGAGTATAATAATGTGAATTATAATCCTCAGTAATAGAGGAGAATATAATAATCTGAATTATAATCCCCAGAAAAAGGGGAGAGCATAATAATGTGAATTATAACCCTCAGCAATAGGGGAGAGTATAATAATCTAAACTATAACCCTCAGTTATAAAGGAGCGTATAATAATGTGAATTATAACCCTCAGTAATAGGGGAGAGTATAATAATCTGAATAATAACTCTCAGTAATAGAGGAGAGTATAATAATGTGAATTATAATCCTCAGTAATAGAGGAGAGTATAATAATGTGAATTATAATCCTCAGTAATAGAGGAGACTATAATAATCTGAATTATAACCCTCAGAAATAGAGGAGAGTATAATAATCTGAATTATAACCCTCAGTAATAGAGGAGAGTATGATAATCTGAATTATTTTGCTCAGAAATAGAGCAGAGTATAATAATCTGAATTATAACCCTCGGTAATGAAGGTGAGTATAATAATCTGAATTATAACCATTAGTGATAGAATAGAGTATAATAATCTGAATTATAAAGCTCAGTAGGGGAGAGTATAATAATCTAAATAAAAACCTTTAGTAATAGGGGAGAGTATAATAATCTGAATTGTAACCCTCATTAATAGGGGAGAGTATAATAATCTGAATTATAACCATTAGTGATAGAATAGAGTATAATAATCTGAATTATAAAGCTCAGTAATAGGGGAGAGTATAATAATCTGAATTATAAAGCTCAGTAATAGGGGAGAGTATAATAATCTGAATAAAAACCTTTAGTAATAGGGGAGAGTATAATAATCTAAATTGTAACCCTCATTAATAGGGGAGAGTATAATAATCTGAATTATAACACTCAGTAATAGACAAGAGGATAATAATCTGAATTATAACCCTCAGTAATCAAGGAGAGTATTATAATCTGAATTATAACACTCAGTAATAGGGGAGAGTATAATAATCTGAATAATAGTTCTTAGTAATAGAGGAGAGTATAATAACCTGAATTTAACCCCTATAGCTGAATTATAACTCTCAATAATAGCGGAGAGTATAATAATCTGAATTATAATGCTCAGTAATAGAGAAGAGTATAATGATCTGAATTGTAACCCTCAGTAATAGAGCACAATATAATGATCTGAATTATAACCCTCAGTAATGAAGGAGAGTATAATAATCTGAATTATAAAGCTCAGTGAGAGGGGAGAGTATAATAATCTAAATAAAAACTTTCAGTAATAGGAGAGAGTATAATAATCTGAATTATAATCCTCAGAAATAGAGGAGAGTATAATAATCTGAATAAAAATCCTCAGTAAGAGATGAGAGCATAATGATCTGAATTATAACCCTCAGTTATAGAGGAGAGTATAATAATCTGAATTATAACCCTCAGTAATAGAGGAGAGTATAATAATTTGAGTTATAACCCTCAGTAATAGGGGAAAGTTTAATAATCTGAATTATAATCCTCAGTAATAAGGGAGAGTATAATAATCTGAATTATAAAACTCAGTAATAGGGGACAGTATAATAATCTGAATTATAATCCTCAGTAATAGAGGAGAGTATAATAATCTGAATTATAACCCTCAGAAACAGAGGGAAGTATAGTAATCTGAATTATAATCCTCAGTAATAGCAGAGAGTATAATAACCTGAATTATAACTCTCAGTTATAGAGGAGAGTATAAAAATCTCAATTATATCCCTCAGCAATAGACAAGAGGATAATAATGTGAATTATAACCTTCAGAAATAGAGGAGAGTATAATATTCTGAATTATAACCCTCAGTAATAAAGGAGAGTATAATAATCTGAATTATAACCCTCAGTAATAAAGGAGAGTATAATAATATGAATTATAATCCTCAGTGATAGAGGAGAGTATAACAATCTGAATTATAACACTCAGAAATAGAGGAGAGTATAATAATCTGAATTATAACCCTCAGCAATAGGAGAGAGTATAATAATCTGAATTATAATCCTCAGCTATAGGGGGGAGTTTATTAATCTGAATTATAATCCTCAGTAATAGAGGAGAGTATAATTATCTGAATTATAACCCTCAGAAATAGAGGAAAGTATAGTAATCTGAAATATAATCCTCAGTAATAGCAGAGAGTATAATAATCTGAATTATAACTCTCAGTTATAGAGGAGAGCATAATAATCTCATTTATAACCCACATTAATAGAGGAGAGTATAATAATCTGAATTATAACCTCCAGTAATAAAGGAGAGTATAATAATCTGAATTATAACCCTCAGTAATAGGGGAGAGTATAATAATCAGAATTATAGCCCTCAGTAATAGGGGAGAATTTGATCATCTGAATTATAACCCTTAATAATAAAGGAGAATATAATAATATGAATAATAATCCTCAGTAGTAGAGAGTATAATAATCTGAATTATAATCCTCAGTAATAGAGGAGAGTATAACAATCTGAATTATAACCCTCAGTAATAAAGAAGAGTATAATAATCTGAATTAAAACCCTCAGCTATAGGGGAGAGTATAATAATTTGAATTATAACCCTCAGTAATAGAGGAGAGTATAATAATCTGAATTATAACCCTCAGTAATAGGAGAGAGTATAATAATCTGAATTATAACCCTCAGCTATAGGGGAAAGTATAATAATATGAATTATAACCCTCAGTAATGGAGGGGAGTATAATAATCTGAATTATAACCTTTAGTAATGAAGAAGAGTCTAATAATCTGAATTATAACCCTCAGTAATAGAGGAGAGTATAATAATCTGAATTATAACCCTCAGTAATAGGGAGAGTATAATAATCTGAATTATATCCCTCAGTAATAGCGGAGAGTATAATAATCTGAATTACAACCCTCAGGAAAAAGGAGAGAATAATAACCCGAATTATAACCCTCAGCAAAAGGGGAGAGCTGGATTATCACCCTCAGTAATAAGGGAGACTATAATAATCTGAATTACAACCCTCAGTAATAGAAGAGAGTATAATAATCTTAATTATAACCCTCAGTAATAAGTGAGAGTATAATAATCTGAATTATAATCCCCAGAAAAAGGTGAGAGCATAATAATGTGAATTATAACCCTCAGCGATAGGGGAGAGTATAATAATCGGAACTATAACCCTCAGTTATAAAGGAGCGTATAATAATCTGAATTATAACCCTCAGTAATAGAGGAGAGTCTAATAATCTGAATTATAACCCTCAGCAATAAGGGAGAGCTGAATTATCACCCTCAGTAATAAGCGAGAGTATAATAATCTGAATTACAACCCTCAGTAATAGAAGAGAGTATAATAATCTGAACTATAACCCTCAGTTATAAAGGAGCGTATAATAATCTTATTTATAACCCTCAGAAATAGAGGAGGGTATAGTAATCTGAATTATAACCCTCAGCAATAGGGGAGAGTATAATAATCTGAATAATAACTCTCAGTAATAGAGAGGAGAGGAGAGTACAACAATGTGAATTATAATCCTCAGTAATAGAGGAGAGTATAATAATCTGAATTATAACCATCAGTAATAGAGGAGACTATAATATCTGGATTATAACCTTCAGTAATGAAGGAGAGTATAATAATCTGAATTATAACCCTCAGTAATAGGGGAGAGTATAATAATCTGATTTTTAACCCTTAGTAATAGGGGAGCGTATAATAATCTGAATTATAACCCTCAGTAATAGACAAGAGGATAATAATCTGAATTATAACCCTCAGTAATCAAGGAGAGTATAATCATCTGAATTATAACCCTCAGTAATGAAGGACAGTATTATAATCTGAATTATAAAGCTCAGTGAGAGGGGAGAGTATAATGATCTGAAATATAATCCTCAGTATTAGGGGACATTATAATTAGTAGAGTTATACTGAAACCTTCAATTTTATCGTTGTTTTTCGGCGTTATGTATCGGCATTAGTGAGCGTCGGCGTCAATAGGCGTTTTTTAAAAAAAATTATCCCTCTGCTATTTTTCAACCTAAAAACGTTGGCAACGTCGGTAACCAAAAAACGCCGGTTAACGCCGGTACGGCGTTAGTGAGCGTTTTGCGGCATCGGCGTCAAAAAACGCCAAAACGTTACAGCCTCAGAACGCGCTAGCCCTTATGGAGCTGCAAGATACATCATATTGTCAAAAGTATTGGGACGCCTGCCTTTACAGGCACATTAACTTTAATGGCATCCCAGTCTTAAGCCTCGTACATGCGGTTCGACGGTCGTACGACCGAACAGACCAAATCGTATGTTGGCTGTTGTATCTAGCATACTGACTGCACTGCACGATCGTACGACCAAAGAAAGAAAGTTCAGGTGCATGTAATTAGCATCCGGCCGTTCTTGACTTCGGAGCATGCGTGTTTTGCACAATACAACTTGTTGGACCAACTTCTCTGTACACACGATACAACGGTCGTATGACCGCTTGTTGGTACTACCAAGTTTTCTAGTTTGCTTATGCAACTCCCGTTGTACGACCGTCGTACGTCGGCTGTTCTAATCGCGCGTACTAATGATCGATTTCGCATACAATGGTCGTTTGTACGACCTGTTGTATACGATCGTCGTCCCGTGTGTACGAGGCTTTAGTCCGTAGGGTTCAATATTGAGTTGGCCCACCCTTTTTCAGCTATAACAGCTTCAACTCTCCTGGGAAGGCCATCCACAAGGTTTAGGAGTGTCTATGGGAATGTTTGACCATTCTTCCAGAAGTGCATTTGTGAGGTCAGGCACTGATGTTGGATTAGAAGGCCTGGCTCGCAGTCTCCAGTCTAATTCATCCCAAAGGTGTTCTATCGGGTTGAGGTCAGGACTCTGTGCAGACCAGTCAAGTTCCTCCACCCCAAAGTCGCTTATCCATGTCCATAGGTGTGCGCAGCCTATTGCATTAGGGTGTGCACCCCAAAGCTCAAACACACACACTGTATGTGTGTGTGTGTGTGTGTGTACGCATCTATATATACAGTGTCAATGGAGAATTGGACGGTGTCAGTAGGGCAGAAATTGGTGTCAGTAGGGCAGTGGACAGTGTCAGTAGTTTTTTATTTTTATTAGTTTTTTTACTATTTTTTAGGAGCCCCATTAGGGGGCTTTGGTGAGGTGTCAGAGGTCTAAACAGGGGGAATCTGCGCCACACAGGGTGATTAGGGTGTGCCAGGGCACACCCTGTGCACACGCCAATGATATATATATATATATATATATGTGGCGGGTGCCCTGATGAAAGAAAAACAAACTATCTAACAAGCGTCACCCGTGACACTTATACAGTGATCACAGGCAGGGGCGTTGCTAGGGGGTGGCTATTGGGGCTATAGCCCCGAGTCTGGGGCCCATAGCCCCGAGTCTCTTACCGGGTGGGTGCAGTTCTGCAATTAGCAGGTATGTCCCAGTCCGGAATGCAGAAGGCAGGGGTAGACTGAGCCACTGTAGCGCTGGTTCTGGCGCCGCCCTCACCTACACCTGACTCTACTCCTGGTCACTGGTTGCTAGAGTTGCCTAGTGTCTAGCAACCAGTGACGTCACAGCCACGACTCCAAGGCCTGACCCTGTATGGACGATTAACGTCTTGACGTGGGTGGGCCATTCTCTGAGCCCCGATACCCGGGGTCTGAGCCCCGATATCGGGGTTATCGGTGGGGGATCGTTGCGGGGACGGACACTAGTGACATATTCACAGTGCCCACTGCGAACAATCTATCAAACAAAAAGAAAGTAGTCCCGTGGGCGGTGTATATATATATATATATATATAGTAACCGCACACGTGTCCCACACGGGACCGTGTGGGA
>BLSH010267099.1:1302560-1316246 GCA_018402905.1 Glandirana rugosa | reverse complement strand
TCCACTCTACGCTTCAGGTAGCGCACAGCAGTCGAAGTCAGCATCTTCTTTCTGCCACGACCAGGTAGCGTTTCAACAGTGCCCTTTGCCTTGAATTTGCAAATGATGCTTCCTATGGTGTCTCTTGGTATGTTTAACATCTTTGCAATCTTCTTATAGCCATTGCCCTTCCTGGACCATTCTCTTGACCTCACCATGTTTGTAACCACACCAGTAAATGTCTAGGAGGAGCTGAGTATCACAGTCATTTTAAAGCTGCCTAATTGGTGCTTATTAGGCTTTATTGCTGCCCCCTGATATCCACAGGTGTTTTCAATGCCTGATTGAAAACACTTCATTGAACCTCTGTTCTTCAGAGTGGTAGTCTTTAAGGGGTTGAATAATTATGTCAATGAAGAATTCACAAAAGAAACATTTACTACTGTATTACAAAACTAATTGATGTCATTTTAGTTACATATGGTTCTTTAAGAAGTCCTTGTAGGATTTCATTCAGAATACAATTACAAATGTACACTAAATTCCCTAAAACCATTTACAGCATTGGGGGTTGAATAATTTTGAACACAACTGTACACGTACTGTAGCTGCTGACTTTTCATCATAGGACACTTACCTGTCCTGGAGTACAGCGATGTTGGCACCGCAGCTAATGTTTCCATCAGCTGTCGGGTGCTGCTGCCGCCATTGCGGCCAAGGGAACCCAGCAGTGAAGCATTACTGCCTCACACTGGGCCCCTACTGCACAAGCGCAAGGCTCCACTGTGCTGCTGCTACTGGCCTGGCGGCGGAGGAGGGAGCTGGGCCGCTGATGTAAATCGCAGAGGCCCAGACCCCCGGAAGTGGGAACACAATATATTTTTAAAGACAGGTATCTGCTACCCCCCGAAAGGTGCCAAATGTGGCACCAGAGGGGTGGAGGAATCCGAGAAGTGGAAGTTCCAAATGTGGATGGAACTCCGCTTTAAGCATGGCCAAACGTGTGGTACTCTTGGCATTAATATAACGCAATCAGGTGTATTCAGAAAGGCAAAGAGCAAAATGCAAAATCCAATAATCCATAGCAGCCAATCAGCAATCTGCTTTTACCAATCTGACTTTACCAAGATATTAATTGTTGCTCTAGATTGCTGCACTTTGCATTTCATGGGAATTCTGTTCACTGATTGATGGAGCTGGGAAATCTTCCTTTGCACTTCATCCCTGAAAGTCTGTATAGTATAGGTGGTACTTATAGCATAATGTGTTCTGCTGTCACAGGCTACCCCATAGCTCCAAGAGCTGACAGATGTCAAGTGAGAGCTACACATATGGACAATGCATTTAATGTGCAAATGAGGACAAAGGATAGGACAATGTAGAAGGTCAATGAATAGAGTACTGCTGACAATCCGAGGTACTCGTTATACTGGTATATGTAGGACATACACTCACTGGCCACTTCATTAGGTACACCTTGCTAGTACCGGGTTGGACCCCCTTTTGCCTTCAGAACTGCTTCATTCTTCGTGGCATAGATTCAAAAAGGTGTTGAAAACGTCATTGGCGCATGCGCAGTGAAGAAACAGCCCTCCGTGCCATTTCTTCACTTAGCAAGCGCCGTAACTGGCACCTCCCGCGCGCATGCGTGGGAGTGACCTCACGCGATTCCAGCCAGTCACAGAGCTGGAGTCCTCGGCCCTGGAAGGAAGAGGGGCGAAGATGGATGCGCCCTCTACAGCGCAGGCTTTGTTTGCAGGTCACTAGCATACTAGCCCATTATACTTTTACTTTCCAGGTTACTAAAGAGGAAGTAAAACCCATCATCTTTAAACAATGCTCAATTGGTACTAAAGGGCCCAAAGTGTGCCAATAAAATATCCCCCACACCACCAGCCTGAACCGTTGATACAGGGCAGGCTGGATCCATGCTTTCATGTTGTTTACGCCAAATTCTGACCCCACCATCTGAATGTCGCAGCTGAAATCGAGACTCATCAGACCAGGCAACGTTTTTCCAATCTTCTGTTGTCCAATTTTGGTGATCCTGTGCCAATTGTAGACTCAGTTTCCTGTTATTAGCTGACAGGAGTGGCACCGTTTGTGGTCTTCTGCTGTTGTAGCTCATCTGCTTCAAGGTTCGATGTGTTGTGCATTCAGAGATGGGATTCTGCATACCTTGGTTGTAACGAATGGTTATTTGAGTTACTGTTGCCTTTCTATCATCTCAAACTAGTCTGCCCATTCTCCTCTGACCTCTGACATCAACAAGGCATTTTCCTCCACACAACTGCCGCTCACTGGATATTTTCTCTTTTTCTGACCATTCTTTGTAATCCCTTGAGATGGTTGTGTGTGAAAATCCCAGTAGATCAACAGAGCAGCCCGTCTGACACCAACAACCATGCCAGAGGTGTAACGATATTGCAACCCGTGTGCCTCCCTTGTACACCTGAATAGGAGAGATGGCGGGGTGGCATTTAGAGGAACCAATCTCTTCCATTTTCCTCTATCCAGTTTACTTGTCTTCTGCTGTTCCCAGGGTCCCTGTGTGCTCCCCCCCCCACAGAGCTGCTCTCTTCCCCCCTCCCTCTCTCCTGCCACCTGCTGTAATAGATGTGTCATGATGGAGAGATGGGAACGGGTCGGTAAATTTATAATTTACCGCCTCCTTCCTTTTTTGAATAAAAAGAGTCAGTGATTGGTACCAATTGGTTCATTCATAACTGAAGCATAGTAAACTGTTTTTACTATACTTCCATTTCTGAATGAATGGGAGGCTCTGTGCACAGCTATGCCTGTCCATTCATTCTGTGCAGCTGAGGCTACACAGATGGAGATTGAGAGCTCAGGTTAGTTTAGACCCCTGATATCTCATCAAAGCCCCCCAACAACTCCAAAAAAAATTGTAAAAATAAAATTGTAAAAGAAATAAAATGAAATGGTAAAAAAATAAAATTAAAATAAAAATTAAAAACTACTGACACCAGTGAGGGAACTATCAGGATTGCAAAGGTTGCAATTGTGACCGGGCCCTGGCATTTCACCATCATGGGGCGGCCTGATGATGGCAGAAAGGGGTCCCGCTGCAGAACTTGTGAAAGGGCCCCGCTGCGGTACCGTAATAAAGGGAGCTATGATAAGCGTAATTTGAAGGCATGAAACATGTCAGCTGTTGTACCTGGGGTCTGCCCCTGTTGTGCCCTGACTGTACCTATGTATGGTTGATACTTATACAATAAAACGGCAATCTTTTGGAGTGCGGCTGTCTGAAGATCTTCTTTCCTTTGTCTATGCTGTGGCGGAGCCAGCACCCTATGGTTGTGGATTGATGGACGGAGGTTGGCCAGGGCTTTGAGCGGGTGTATCTCTTCCTTTCATTCACTGTAATAAAGGGACCCGTGATGGGAGTAAAGGGCACCAAGATCAGTGGGAAGAGGAAAGGGCCCTGGCCAGGGGTCAGGTGGCCCTTCATAATTTCTTGCACCGGGGCCCTGAAGATTCTAGTTACGCCTCTGAACCATGCCATGTTCAAAGTCACTTTGAAAAAACACATCAATGCATCCTTTTAGATGAGTGTTTCTCCCTGCTAGCCACTGGATATTGCACACTTTGGATGTGCTGATCAGTTGCTTGATTACAGGTCTGATAAAATGTAATCAAACAACTGCTGAGCAAACTGAAAAGCTACAGTCTACACCAGGCTTTGTCAACCAGGGTTCCTCCAGAGGTTGCCAGACGTTCCTTGACCAATGAGCAATTTCTGCCTCTCAGATAAGTTCCAACTGACACCATTGATCTTTTTAGCCCCATTGACTATCACATTGATGTAACATGAGTTGTAGATATAGTAATTTTTAGCATGGGTTCCCTGAGACTGGAAAGTTATTTCAAGGGTTTCTCTGTGTTGAAAAAATTGAGAAAGGCCCGTCAACACCATACAGTAGCCAGCTCCCTCCCTGCAAAATGCATATCTAAAGGGTGCCACGAGTTGTGTTCTTTCACTTTTGCAAACAGCAGGAAACTGATTTATCACCATAGCTGGAGTGGACAGAGGCACAGCTTTTCAATACATGGGCTAAAGGAAAGGTAAGTACTGTATATTCACGTTCTTTCACAGATGAGCTATTGGGTAAAAGTGGACATATGCTGACAGGATAATTTTAAAGTGTATCTAAACCCAAGAGTAAAAATGAATGCACAGTATGTAAATCCCCACATTCATTTTGGTGCTTTTTTAAATGCCTGTGATAAAATAATTATACATTTGATGTACAGTATTGCAGCTTACCAGTCTGCAGATGTGGTGGCTGCATTTGTTTTCTTTTTTAGGCTTTTACCTATTTTTACCTGTTGATCCTACCAGTAATAGGTGACATTGACTACTTACTGTACTGTATTTATGAAGGAGCAGCATTGTCACTCCAGGACAGGAAATGTGTTGGGACTACAGAACATATTCCTCTCTCATCTCCATAATAAAGGGGTGGGTGCTGTGAAGTCCACAGGTAAACTGGTAACGGTAATTGGCGAGATCTCAGTGCAGTGGAGGCATAGATCACCGGAGCTCACTGGATTAATGGGAGGATCAACAGGTATGCTTTGCACTTATAAAGCTGACATAACAGACAACATTCAATGCTGAACTCCAGGTATGAATTGTAATGTATAAATATATTGGTCCAGCTTGGCACAATGCATATGCCAGACCTGTAGGATTGCTGTGGAGGTGGAAAATCACAGTAGTACTCACCACTACTACTAACTACAATGATGGTGCTGTCTTCCAGGCCCTGTGCCGAGTGGTTACCTTGCTGCATAATAACCATCACTGTAGTAGCGCCGAATACTGCCTAGATTCTTCAGTGATCCTACAGTTATGGCAGATGTATACTTACCTTACATTGTGCCAAGCTGGACTTATGAATTTATCTAATAAAAAATAATGTTAAAGTTCAGCTATAACAGACCAAAAAGAAGAAAATAAGACAAGTTCATTGTTGGGGATAACAAACATACACTTTAGGTGACGACTGTGCTGTCTTCACCAGGTATGTTTATAGCCCAGAGATTACTCTGCCTCTGTTCCTGCACAAAAGAGGTTTACAAGCATAGAAACATTATACGTCATATACATTCCTCACTGCTCCCACTTCATCTCTTTATGACATCCAGGATCAACACAGCTAAGGCTACTGTTTAGGAGAGGCATTTGTTCTGTTTAACAGGAAGTGTACCTGTCGCTTACATACAGGAAGTGCACCTGTCACATACATGCAGGAAATGTACCTGTCACATACATGCAGGAAGTGTACCTGTCACATACATGCAGGAAGTGTACCTGTCACATACATGCAGGAAGTGTACCTGTAACATACATGCAAGAAGTGTACCTGTCACATACATGCAGGAAGTGCACCTGTCACATACATGCAGGAAGTGTACCTGTCACATACATGCAGGAAGTGTACCTGTCACATACATGCAGGAAGTGTACCTGTCACATACATGCAGGAAATATACCTGTCACATACATGCAGGAAGTGTACCTGTCACATACATGCAGGAAGTGTATCTGTCGCATACATACAGGAAGTGTACCTGTCACATACATGCAGGAAGTGTACCTGTCACATACATGCAGGAAGTGTACCTGTCACATACATGCAGGAAGTGTACCTGTCACATACATGCAGGAAATGTACCTGTCACATACATGCAGGAAATATACCTGTCACATACATGCAGGAAGTGTACCTGTCACATACATGCAGGAAGTGTATCTGTCACATACATGCAGGAAATGTACCTGTCACATACATGCAAGAAGTGTACCTGTCACATACATGCAGGAAATGTACCTGTCACATACATACAGAAAGTGTACCTGTCACATACATGCAGGAAGTGTATCTGTCACATACATGCAGGAAGTGTACCTGTCACATACATGCAGGAAATGTACCTGTCACATACATGCAGGAAATGTACCTGTCACATACATGCAGGAAATGTACCTACACATACATGCAGGAAGTGTACCTGTCACATACATGCAGGAAGTGTACCTATCACATACATGCAGGAAGTGTACCTGTCACATACATGCAGGAAGTGTATCTGTCACATACATACAGGAAGTGTACCTGTCACATACATACAGAAAGTGTATCTGTCACATACATGCAGGAAGTGTACCTGTCGCATACATACAGGAAATGTACCTGTCACATACATGCAGGAAATGTACCTGTCACATACATACAGAAAGTGTACCTGTCACATACATGCAGGAAGTGTACCTGTCACATACATGCAGGAAATGTACCTGTCACATACATACAGAAAGTGTACCTGTCACATACATGCAGGAAATGTACCTGTCAAATACATGCAGGAAGTGTACCTGTCACATACATGCAGGAAGTGTATCTGTCACATACATGCAGGAAGTGTACCTGTCACATACAGACAGGAAGTGTACCTGTCACATACAGACAGGAAGTGTACCTGTCACATACAGACAGGAAGTGTACCTGTCACATACATGCAGGAAGTGCACCTGTCACATACAGACAGGAAGTGCACCACTCACATACAGAATGTCTGCAAACAGGAAGTCCACCTGTCACCTACGACAGGAAGTGTACCTCTCACATACACAGAGGAAGTTCACCTGTTACATACAGTACAAACAGGAAGTGCACCTCTCACAGACAGGAAGTGCACCCATCACATAGAGAATGTAAGTGCACCTATCACCTGCAAGCAGGAAGTCCACTTGTCACCCACAAACAGGAAGTGCATCTGTCACATACAGAGAGGAAGTGCCCCTGAAGAGAAGAAAGCTATAATGTACTAATGCTCGAAATGCGTTGGGCTTCTTTTGTCTGCATTCAAACTGCATGTGTTTGTTCCATATGGCTACATGCATTTCAATTGCGGACTGCCTTTGTCTGCATCCTATCTGTATGTCATTGTTCCATATGGTTATCTGTATTTCAATCTAGCCTAATGTTTTTTAATTACCTTTTTGTATGTAATACTGTTTTGAATAAGCTTTATATTTTTATATAATTACTTTTCAATTTGTAGTTGCCCTTAAAAGTCCCACTTAGAGGGGTTTGCATGCAGGGTTAGTGATTTCATGAGATGAACCAGTATTTATTAACCCCATCCCATCCAGCCCTTTAATAGGGTCTGTATGCCCAGGGGGCAGGAAGGCTTAGTTATCATGTGACCACTCTGATTGGACGTCAAAGTGGTCGGGTGATCGGGAGCTGATCGGGGACCAAAAGTTGTCTTTGACAGCTCAGTGTCTGTTTTGGAGCGAGCAGCGGGCATGCTCTCAGCACAGAAACCACAGCCACTCAGTAACGCATATGTGCAGCATGTTTGCATTAAAGCTTACCCTCTTTTGCCATCGCACACACAGTTGTGCTCATAAGTTTACATACCCTGCCAGAATTTATGATTTCTTGGCCATTTTTCAGAGAATGTGAATGATAAAACAAAAACTTTTCTTTCACTCATGGTTGGTGTTTGGCTAAAGCCATTTATTATCAATCAACTGTGTTTACTCTTTTTAAACCATAATGACAACAGAAACTACCCAAATGACCCTGATCAAAAGTTTACATACCCCAGTTCTTAATACCGTTTATTGCCCCCTTTAACATCAATGACATCTTAAAGCGGAGTTCCACACTGTTTTTTGTTTATTAAAAGTCAGCAGCTACAAAAAGTGTAGCTGCTGACTTTTAATAAACAGTAACTTACCTGTCTCCCGGTCCAGCGACGGCTGCTCCCGAAGCCTCGCTCTTCTCCCCCCCCTCCTCCCGACGGCCCTGCCATTTCTAGTGTGGGCACCTGGCCCGGCTTCACAGCCGGGCACCCACTGCGCATGTGCGAGTCACGCTGCGCATCCCTAGTGGCCAGGCAATCTTCTGGGACCTGTGATGTGTCCCAGAAGATTGCCAGGAGGGAGGGGCTGCCTAGGAGGAGAGGAGGAGTCGCCTAGGCGGCCCAGAGGCGGAAGGTGGAAGAGGGACAGGAAGTCCCTCTGAAACCTGGGGACACACTCCCCCCCCAAAAAAATTACATGCCAAATGTGGCATGTAAGGGGGTGAGGAGTGCTTAAAGCAGAAGTTCCATTTTTGGGTGGAACTCCGCTTTAAAGTCTTTTGTGGCATCTGTGGATGAGGCTCTTTATCTTCTCAGATGGTAAAGCTGCCCATTCCTCTTGGCAAAAAGCCTCCAGTTCCTCGAAATTCTTGGGCTGTCTCGCATGAACTACACGTTTGAGATCTCCCCAGATTGGCTCAATGATATTGAGGTCAGGAAACTGAGATGGCCATTCCAGAACCTTCACTTTATTCTGCTGTAGCCAATGACAGGTTGATGTGGCCTTGTGTTTTGGATCATTGTCCTAGATTGTAAGCTCTACCAAGCAGGGCCCTCTAATTCCTCCTGTATTGAATTGTATTGTATTGTACTGTCTGCCCTAATATTGTAAAGAGCTGTGCGTCGGCGCTATATAAATACTGTATAATAATAATAATAATAATAATAATAATAATTGTCATGTTGGAATGTCCAAGTACATCCCATGTGCAACTTCCTATCTGATGAATGCAAATGTTCCTCCAGAATTTTTTTTGTGATAACACTGCATTCATCTTGACGTCAATTTTGACCAAATTTCCTGTGCCTTTGTAGCTCACACATCCCCAAAACATCAGCAATCCACCTCTGTGTTTCACAGGCTGCGAGGGGCCTCCCACTTATCCTACACCTCTCATGTCTCTTCACAGTTGCAGATGGGGAGTTTGAACGAGTGACTAGAGGTCTTGGGGCCGAAACAATCTCAATCTATTCTCATCACTCCAAATTACTTTGTGCCAGAAGGTTTGAGGCTTGTCTCTGTGCTGTTTGGTGTATTGTAAGTGAGATACTTTGTGGCATTTGTGTAGTAATGGCTTTCTTCTGGCGACTCGACCATGCAGCCCATCTTTCTTCAAGTGCCTCCTTATTGTGCATCTTGAAACAGCCACACCACATGTTTTCAGAGAGTTCTGAAGTTATTTGTGTGTTTTTCTTTGCATCCCAAACAATTTTCCTGGCAGTTGTGGCTGAAATTCTAGTTGGTCTACCTGACCATGGTTTGGTTTCAACAGAACTCCTCATTTTCCACTTCTTGATTAGAGATTGAACACTGCTGATAGGCATTCTCAATTCCTTTTATATCTTTTTATATTCCTTTCCTGTTTTATACAGTTCAACTACCTTTTCCCGCAGATCCTTTGACAATTCTTTTGCTTTCCCCATGACTCAGAATCCAGAAACGTCAGTGCAGCACTGGATGAAAGATGCAAGGGTCTGTCAGGAGTCCAGAAACACATTGACCTTTTATACACACACACTAATTACAAACAAACAGATCACAGGTGAGGATGGTTACCTTTTATAGCCATTCAAATGCCTTTGTGTCAACTTGTGTGCATGTTATCAGGCCAAAATCACCGGGGTATGTACACTTTTGATCAGGGTCATTTGGGTAGTTTCTGTTGTCATTAAGATTTAAAAACAGTAAACACAGTTGATTGATAATAAATGGCTTCAGTCAAACACTAACCATGAGTGAAAGAAATGTTTTTGTCTTCTCATTCATATTCTCTGAAAAATGGCCAAGAAATCATAAATTCTGCCAGGGTATGTAAACTTGGTCTGGGACAGGTAGACACAGAGACTAATAACAAACTGTAAGGACACACTCACACTAGCATGATTTGTCAGCATTGAAATTATGCTATGTATCAATGCACATTGCATTATCAAGTTCAAGATATATGGTTCATGTACCATTTTTTTGCAGCAGGTTAGTGCGTTGTCACGCTGCAATGCAGGTCTTCCGGGAAGATGTGTTGGAGTGTCATTCAGAACCAACGCACCAACACATGTACCAATAGAATTAATACGCCTTCAGAGGTTCTAGCTCTTCCCCATTATACTAAGGAGATCTAGAGAAATTTCCTATCACTTTCTATTCTGACAGGAAATGATGTGAAATTTCTCCAATGGGGCCAGAGACTGCAAAAAAAAGGTTTCTTTCCTACTAAACACAAAACTTTTGGTAATAGTTGGGCTTTACCCACTTGCCATCCTTAGACCTTTTGAAAACGTTTGGGAGTTCAAGTGTTTAAAACAAGCGGCAGCCATGAGCTTGGTAACATTTTTTCAGCTGACAATTGTCTGTTCAGTAATTATCTGTTCAGAATCTGATCATCTTTATGGTAGTGAGAACAACTACCACCGGCACCCTCCCCACGGCATTGCCCTGCCCATGCTGGTTCCTAGGCTCTTCTGTTCCACGAGGAGCACAGGACTGCAGTAAACTGCCCCTACAGTGAGAGTGGGTGAAGATCGAGGAACATCCATCTCCTCTGGGTAATGAAGCTTTTTGTCACTTCCGGTTTCAGGTCATGGCTACAGCAGCCAGGGAAGCAGCTAATCAAGTATGATCTGTGGAGGGCAGGGGAGAGATTGTGATCCTTGATGTCTCCACTAGACATGTGCAATTCGTTTCCTTCCGAATTCGTTTTTTAACAAATTTTGACAAATTAGTTAATTTGGAACTATCTGAATTAACGAAAATTCATTTTCTGAACTTTTCGGAATATTCGTAAATTCAAATAGTCGAATATTCGTAAATTCGAAAATTCCTAAATTCAGAAATTCAAAAATCTGAAATAATAACTAACTATAATGACTTAACTATTACTAACTATTAAATTATAGGTATTGGAATTTCCTTTCAAATTTGGCTGTTAGTGAATGTAACGAATACAAATTAATCTGAAGCTACAAATTATCTGAAATATCGAATGCAGTATCTAAATGAATGGAACGTAACGGATTAATAATAATAAATAACAAAAATAATAGTTTTTTTATTATTATTTATTATTAATTTGTTCCATTCCATTTGTTTAGATGTGGCATTTGTTATTTCAAATAATTTGTCATTTCGGATAAATTCGTATTCGTTACTTTCACAAACAGCCAAATTTGAAAGAAAAATCCATTACCTATAATTTAATAATTAGTTATTATTAGTTAATTATTATTTCGGATTTTTGAATTTCCGAATTTTTGAATTTACGAATTTACGAATCGCGGTCATAATGAATGACCCAAAAATGAAAAAAAAAAACAAATGAAACTAAAACAAACACATTTTTCAGCAGTGCACAAATATAGTCTCCACCAAGAGAACCTGTCACCTGCCCATGCTATATACACATAAGGGGGCTTGGTATCGTACACCATATACTGTGACTGAAATTGTACTACTGATAAAAAAAAGTTACATGGAAAAAAAAATGAATGTTTTAGAATTATTGCTCTAACTCACATAGGAAGCGATATGTAATGCAACTGCTGTTTTCCTATGTAGCGCCCCTCATTCCTGTGTTTCTACTAATGTCCCCCCCCCCCATTTATTGGGACTTTAAAGGCTCAAAAAGTACTTAGTATCTAAATGTATACATTTTATTTGGATTCCAAAAAAATTAGTATGCAAATAACATTAAAAATTTCACATTGTAGGATGCACCGGTCGGTGATGTCACAAGGGGGTGGTGCTCCCAAGTGACGTCACCAGGCGGCCCTCTACTTACCTATCTAAGTCAAACTGCAGAGCCGGCAGACCGAGGGAGCATTCGATGCAAGTGTAGTTTTTTTTTTCCTTTTATCGGTCTGGCGGTGGCGGCGGGCGTCTTGATTGACGATGGATCTACATTGGGGCACAGCTTTTTTAGTTTTTAATAGTGGAATTGTCAAAAACTTTTGTACTATCTTTATTCACTTTTATACCTTTCTGGTGAATGGGTGCCCCATACTCATTCACAGGGGGGCAGGATCTAGGGGCCCCCTTGTTAAAGGGGGCTTCCAAATTCCAATAAGCCCCTGCAGACCCCCACAGTCCAGTGTTGTGGGGAAGAGGCTCTTGTCCCCATCAACATGGTGCTTTGGGGTAGGGGGGCAGAGTACCCACCTATGTTGAGGGCATGTGGCCTGGTATGGTTCAGGGGGATGCTCGCTCGCCCCCCCTTTCATAGCCTGCCAGGCTGCTTGCTCAGATAAGAGTCTGGTATGCATTCTAGGGGGGACCACACACGTTTTTGCTTTTTTTTAATTTTGCCATGTGGTCACCCTTAAAGTCCACACCAGACCAGAAGGGCCTGGTATGCATTGGGGGGGCATGCTGTTTTTTTTTCATAATTTTTAATTTCTGCATTTTTTTTACATTCAGCTGTTGAGTCATCCATTGTTAAGGACGCAGTGGCCGCCTTCCTAGCCTGCTCCTTAGCAACCTGCTCAGTGCGATAAGTTACTGCATGAACAAATTTGGTAATTACCGCTCAATTGAATAAATACTGCATTCATCATTTAACGCAAAATTCTTCGCGAATTGCACTTTCAAAACTTATTTACTGCAAGGGCTAATTTATAGCATTTTACTGGCCAGTATTAAACTCTTAGTGAATTGATCCCAAAGTCACAAAATACAGTATATATGGGCTTATTTTTGTTATACATACAGAGATCACATATAGGTATCCAACACGTTTCAAAGTCAAATATCTCCTTCTTCAGGGTAATGCTGCAGATAGTATGGTGTGATAGAGTGTTCCTGGTATGTGAAACAAACATAGATTGTATAAAAACAATTAAGACCAAAAAATTGCCATCAAAAAGGCTAGAACCCCAAGACAAGATGGACATGCAAGGGCGGAGGTGAAGCAGGGCCAGCCAGGTGTGCACTGAGACTACCCTTCAATTAATATTTTAAGTCTAACAGGTAGGTTGTTCAAGAAAAGGTGACCCATGTGAATGGATGCACCAAAAAGTATCTGAGGCAGAAAAGGTTCCCAATCAGATGCGGTTAATGCAGCATGTATGCAGGAAAACAGCATTTCTGTGTTTATGTTGTTTTGTGGAGGCAGGGAGTTCTACATTTTTTTAGGTTTTTTTTTTTAAGTGTAACTTTCATTTTTTGCACAATTTTTTTACTTTATTGCTATCACATAGGGGGCTGAGAAGAAATACAGTGCATAAAAATGAATGAAATGTCACATTGGGGACATCTTAATAAAGTTAAACAAAAAAGTAAACAGTTCTCTGCACTTTAACCACTTAACAACCGCCCCATAGACAAATGACGTCTACAGGGCGGTTGCTTAATTCTGGGAGGACGTCTATTGACGTCCTCCCAGAATCGCGCTTCCCGCATCCCGCGCCCCACATCGCGATCACATGTAAACAAGCCGGCGGAAGCGCCGGCTTCTCTCTCCTCTCCGCACCGATCGGTGCAGTGTGAGAGGAGAGAGGGGGCAGAGAGGACACGCTGCAGCGCTGTAAGACCCTCCTGCAGTTATCTGCAGGAGGGTCTTAATTCGTTGGCGGGACATCTGCAGTAAACAGATACCCCGCCAACAATTCACCAATTTCACGTCTCTTGACAAATGAAAAAACAAATTGAAATAATTCTACAGGGGTTACACTGTAAAGTAAGTAAAAATACGTGACATAAAGAAGAGTCGGGGGATACACTATCGTTATTTCATTTTTTTAACACGTTTTTTACTTTCAATGTGAATTTTTTTTTTTGGATTTTTTTACATCTTGAGGGACGGAGGTGTTTTG
>BLSH010267099.1:1279158-1293667 GCA_018402905.1 Glandirana rugosa | reverse complement strand
AATAACCAAGCAACTAATAATAACTATTAAATTATAGGTATTGGAATTTACTTTCAAATTTGGCTGTTACTGAACATAAAAAATAAGAATTTATCCAAAGTTATGAATTATCCAAAATAACGAATGCCTAAAGCTAAATGAATGGAATAGAACGAATTAATAATAAATGATAATAAAAAGTTTTTTTTATTATTATTTATTAATTCATTATGTTCCATTCGTTTAGATGCAGCATTTGTTATTTCGGATAATTCATAACTTTGGATAAATTTGTATTCGTTACATTCACTAACAGCCAAATTTTAAAGGAAAATCCAATAAGTATAATTTAATGGTCAGTAATAGTTATGTTAGTTCGCTATTATTTCAGATTTTCATTCTTTTTTTCAGATTTTCGTTCTTTTGAATTTTCGAATTTCTGAATATTCGAATTTTCAAATTTACATTTTCGGAAAAGTTTGTTAAATGCATTTTTGTTAATTCAAATATTTCCGAATTAAAGAATTTGTCGAATTTCATTGAAAAACAAATTTGAAACTAAACAAATTGCACATGTTTAAAGTATAGTTTAAAGCCACTAACCACAGTCCATATACAGGGAAATCCTATCATATCCACAAAGCTGGGCCTATTAGGCCTCATACACACGGGCGTATCTAAAAAAATAAACAAAACGTCGGGTCCGACGTCAAGGAAAAAAAGTTGACGTTTTTCGGCGTTATGCATTGGCGTTTTTGAGCGTTAGTGAGCGTCGGCGTCAATAGGCGTTTTTTAAAAAAAATCATCCCTCTGCTATTTTTCAACCTAAAAACGTTGGCGTCAAAAAAAGGCGGAAAACGCCGGTACAATATTAGGTGGCGTTTGTTGGCGTTTTGTGGCGTCGGCGTCAAAAAACGTGAAAACGTTACAGCCTCAGAACACGATGGCCATGGGTTCTACTTTCTGCTCACTAACGCCGACGCCACCTACAGCTCAAAAATGCCGACGTTTTTATGGGGCCATTGACTAACATGGAGAGCTGCAAAAAACGCTAGAAAACGCCGGCGTCAAAAAACGTCCGTGTGTATGAGGCCTAAGGGTACTAGGGGAATAGCCTCAAAAACTTCTGTCCACTGCTCCTCAAAAGGCCCAAATCTTGTTTCCAGTGCTCGTCACACCTGATGCAAGCATCGTTAGCACTCTAAATGGATTATACTTCACAGAAACAGCGCAAGATCGCACCTGCAGCTGCAATAAATGATTGTTTAGGTAACTGACATTGTTCTAATAGAGACTGGAAGAAAAGTATTTTTGACTTTAGTTCTGCATTAAGTGTCTTGAGATATTATTTTAAACTGATTAGTTGTTATAATTAATTGCTAAGAGTTTCCAGACACATGTAATCCCATGTGGTCAGTTAAAAATGTTTCTGATTTCTTGAAATAAGCTTGCCTGTATATACATACAGTGGGTATAGAAAAGAATCACCTCTCTTTAAAATAATCACATTTTGTTGCTTTGCAGCCTGAAATGAAGACAGACACAGTTTTTGTTTATTCAGCTGTATTTACTCTTCAAGCTTTAGTAGACCAGACCCTCCATTGTGCAAACAACAACAGTTACTAAATCTTGGTGGGTATAGAAAAGAATCACCCACTTTAAAATAATCACATTTTGTTGCTTTGCAGCCAGACATTTTGTTTTATCCAGCTGTATTTACTCAGTGCAACTAAAAACATCCAAGTGAAAGATATAAAACATGTAAAAAAAAAAAAAATCAAAAATGGAATCACTGAGTTGGAAAAAGGATCACCCCCCCCCCTTGTGTCAGTATTTTGTATTGGATTTGAGCCAGAGATACCATTTGGTGTTGAGGCCAAATCATTCAATTTTAGTCTCATCTGACCATAACACCTTTCTCCATGTGGCCTCAGAATCTACA
Organism: Glandirana rugosa; assembly: GCA_018402905.1. NCBI lineage: Eukaryota > Metazoa > Chordata > Amphibia > Anura > Ranidae > Glandirana > Glandirana rugosa. The sequence goes on along the minus strand of BLSH010267099.1, from coordinate 1,291,746 downwards.
AGGTGCGTTTTGGCAAAGCTCACCTGTAACTGCCAGTGGCATCTCGTCGTCCATTAAAGGCACACGTGTGCCGCCCCTCTGTCCTCACCATCCCCTCTGTCCTCGCCACCCCCTCTATGCTATGTATAGATTCATGCATAGTGACCACCCCCTATTCATGCGGCCGGCGCCTTTGAGGCGCCGGCCGCATGAATTACCATGGCGGGGGGGTTCTTTGAAGTATTTCATTAGAGCCTTAGGCTCTAATGGGCTTTAACATAGTGGGGCTTGCGGCACAGAGCATGGCGCAATGAGCCCTTAGAAAGGCAAATTAACACTGGCCTTTCTAACAACGAACTGCTCTCTGCCAATCAGGAAGCGTCAATATGTTACCGGTTTCCCGATTGTCAGAGAAGACAGTAGATCCTATTGGACGCCTTTCTCGGAGGAGGAGGATGCACAGCCAAAGCCGGACACTGCTCGCTGCCTGCCTGCTGTCTGCCCACTCCTAATTGGGGTTGCGGATATCCCTCTGGCAATGCTGTGTATACTCCTCTGGCAATGCTCTGTATACTCCTCTGGTAATGCCACGTATACTCCTCTGGTAATGCCACATATACTCCTCTGGTAATGCCGCGTATACTCCTCTGGCAATGCTGTGTATACTCCTCTGGTAATGCTGTGCATACTCCTCCTGGTAATGCCACATATACTCCTCCGGTAATGCTGTGTATACTCCTCCGGTAATGCTGTGTATACTCCTCTGGTAATGCTGTGTATACTCCTCTGGCAATGCTGTGAATACTTTTCTGGTAATGCTGCGTATACTCCTTTGGCAATGCTGTGTATACTCCTCTGGTAATGCTGTATATACTCCTCTGCCAATGCTGTGCATACTTCTCTGGTTATGCCGCGTATACTCCTCTGGCAATGCTGTGTATACTCCTCTGGCAATGCTGTGCATACTTCTCTGGTAATGCTGTGTATACTCCTCTGGCAATGCTGTGTATACTCCTCTGGCAATGCTGTGTATACTCCTCTGGCAATGCTGTGCATACTTCTCTGGTAATGCTGTGTATACTCCTCTGGTAATGCCGCGCATACTCCTCTGGCAATGCTGTGTATACTCCTCTGGTAATGCTGTGCATACTCCTGGTAATGCCACATATACTCCTCTGGTAATGCTGTGTATACTCCTCTGGCAATGCTGTGTATACTCCTCTGGTAATGCCGTGTATACTCCTCAGTTAATGCTGTATATACTCCTCTGGTAATGCTGTGTATACTCCTCTGGTATTGCTGTGTATAGTCCTCTGGCAATGCTGTGTATACTACTCTGGTAATGCTGTATATACTCCTCTAGTAATGCTATGTATACTCTGGTAATGCCACATATACTCCTCTGGCAATGCTGTGTATACTCCTCTGGCAATGCTATGTATACTCCTCTGGTAATGCTGTGTATACTCCTTCTGGTAATACCACATATACTCCTCTGGTAATGCTGTGTATACTTCTCTGGTAATGCCGCGTATTCTCCTCTGGCAATGCTGTATATACTCCTCCTGGTAATGCCACGTGTACTCCTCTGGCAATGCTGTGTATACTCCTCTGGTAATGCCGTGTATACTCCTCTGGCAATGCTGTATATACTCCTCTGTTAAGGCTGTGTATACTCCTCTGTTATGCCGTGTATACTCCTCTTGCAATGCTGTGTATACTCCTCTGGTAATGCCGTGTATACTCCTCTGGTAATGCTGTGTATACTCCTCTGGTGATGCTATGTATACTCCTCTGGTAATGCTGTATACACTCCACTGGTAATGCTGTGTATACTCCTCTGGTAATGCTGCATATGCTCCTCTGGCAATGCTGTGTATACTCCTTCTGGTAATACCACATATACTCCTCTGGTAATGCTGTGTATACTTCTCTGGCAATGCCGCGTATACTCCTCTGGCAATGCTGTATATACTCCTCTGGTAAGGCTATATATACTCCTCTGGTAATGCTATGTATACTCCTCCTGGTAATGCCACGTGTACTTCTCTGGCAATGCTGTTTATACTCCTCTGGTAAGGCTGTGTATACTCCTCTGGTAATGCCGTGTATACTCCTCTTGCAATGCTGTGTATACTCCTCTGGCAATGCTGTGTATACTCCTCTGGTAATGCCGTGTATACTCCTCTGGCAATGCTGTATATACTCCTCTGTTAAGGCTGTGTATACTCCTCTGGTAATGCCGTGTATACTCCTCTTGCAATGCTGTGTATACTCCTCTGGTAATGCCGTGTATACTCCTCTGGTAATGCCGTGTATACTCCTCTTGCAATGCTGTGTATACTCCTCTGGTAATGCCGTGTATACTCCTCTGGTAATGCTGTGTATACTCCTTTGGTAATGCCGCGTATACTCCTCTGGTAATGCTGTGTATACTCCTCTGGTAATGCCGTGTATACTCCTCTGGTAATGCTGTGTATACTCCTTTGGTAATGCCGCGTATACTCCTCTGGTAATGCTATGTATACTCCTCTGGTAATGCTGCATATACTCCTCTGGCAATGCTGTGTATACTCCTCTGGTAATGCTGTGTATACACCTCTGGTGATGCTGTATATACTCCTCTGGTAATGCTGTATATACTCCTCTGGTAATACTGTGTATACTCTGATAATGCTGTGTATACTCCTCTGGCAATGCAATGTATATTCCTTTGGTAATGCTCTATATACACCTCTGGTAATGCCGCGTATACTCCTCTGGTAATGCTGTGCATACTCCTCTGGTAAAGCCGCGTATACTCCTCTGGTAATGCTGTATATACTCCCCTGGTAATGCTGTATATACTCCCCTGGTAATGCAGTGTATACTCCTCTGGCAATGCTGTGTATACTACTCTGGTAATGCTGTATATACTCCTCTGGTAATGCTGTGTATACTCTGGTAATGCCACATATACTCCCCTGGCAATGCTGTGCATACTCCCCTGGCAATGCTATGTATACTCCTCTGGTAATGCTGTGTATACTCCTCCTGGTAATACCACATATACTCCTCTGGTAATGCTGTGTATACTTCTCTGGTAATGCCGCGTATACTCCTCTGGTAATGCTGTGTATACTCCTCCTGGTAATGCCACGTATACTCCTCTGGCAATGCTGTATATACTCCTCTGGTAAGGCTGTGTATACTCCTCTGGTAATGCCGTGTATACTTCTCTTGCAATTCTGTGTATACTCCTCTGGTAATGCCGTGTATACTCCTCTGGTAATGCCGTGTATACTCCTCTGGTAATGCTGTGTATACTCCTCTGGCAATGCCGTGTATACTCCTCTGGCAATGCCATGTATACTCCTCTGGTAATGCCGTGTATACTCCTCTGGTAATGCTGTGTATACTCCTTTGGTAATGCCACGTATACTCCTCTGGTAATGCTGTGTATACGCCTCTGGTGATGCTATGTATACTCCTCTGGTAATGCTGTGTATACTCCTCTGTTAATGCTGTGTATACTCCTCTGTTAATGCTGTATACACTCCACTGGTAATGCTGTGTATACTCCTCTGGTAATGCTGTGTATACTCCTCTGGTAATGCCGTGTATACTCCTCTGGTAATGCTGTGTATACTCCTTTGGTAATGCCGCGTATACTCCTCTGGTAATGCTGTGTATATTCCTCTGGTAATGCCGTGTATACTCCTCTGGTAATGCTGTGTATACTCCTTTGGTAATGCCGCGTATACTCCTCTGGTAATGCTATGTATACTCCTCTGGTAATGCTGTATACACTCCACTGGTAATGCTGTGTATACTCCTCTGGTAATGCTGCATATACTCCTCTGGCAATACTGTGTATACTCCTCTGGTAATGCTGTGTATACACCTCTGGTGATGCTGTATATACTCCTCTGGTAATGCTGTATATACTCCTCTGGTAATACTGTGTATACTCTGATAATGCTGTGTATACTCCTCTGGCAATGCAATGTATATTCCTTTGGTAATGCTCTATATACACCTCTGGTAATGCCGCGTATACTCCTCTGGTAATGCTGTGCATACTCCTCTGGTAAAGCCGCGTATACTCCTCTGGTAATGCTGTATATACTCCCCTGGTAATGCTGTATATACTCCCCTGGTAATGCCGTGTATACTCCCCTGGTAATGCAGCGTATACTCCTCTGGTAATGCTGTGTATACTCCTCTGGCAATGCTGTGTATACTCCTCTGGTAATGCTGTGTATACACCTCTGGTGATGCTGTATATACTCCTCTGGTAATACTGTGTATACTCTGATAATGCTGTGTATACTCCTCTGGCAATGCAATGTATATTCATTTGGCAATGCAATGTATATTCCTTTGGTAATGCTGTATATACACCTCTGGTAATGCCGCGTATACTCCTCTGGTGATGCTGCATATACTCCTCTTGTAATGCTGTGTATACTCCTCTGGTAATGCTGTGCATACTCCTCTGGTAATGCCGCGTATACTCCTCTGGTAATGCTGTATATACTCCCCTGGTAATGCAGTGTATACTCCTCTGGTAATGCTGTATATACTCCCCTGGTAATGCTGTATATACTCCCCTGGTAATGCCGTGTATACTCCTCTGGTAATGCAGTGTATACTCCTCTGGTAATGCTGTGTATACTCCTCTGGTGTCACGCGCCTGGTGGTGGAGTCTGACTTGTACAGAGAGCAACCACTCTTGCACATCTGATTCGGGAACCCCTGGTAAAGCAAACAGGCTGTTCGGGAGTGCAGGATGGCACGAGGGCTGGACTGATCCAGTGATGATGATGATGTGATGTCCTGCGTGGCTCGTGCAGCAAGGTAGAGTAGTGGTATAGGCTGGGTTGGTACTGGCTGGCAACGTGGTACAGAAGGAGTAGGCAGACGAGTAGTCAGGTGCAGGCTGGGTTGACAACGGGCTGGCGGCAGAAGTACAAGGGATGATCAGAAGAGTGGTCGTGGGTAAGCCAAGGGTCAGTGCAGGCGGATATCAATCAAGGTCAAGGCAAGCCGGGTCACAGGTATACAGGAATAGATAAACAGGTCTCTCAGGAACACTAAACGCTGTAGAACGGACAGCACTGGCTGCATGGTGCTGTCCTCTTTAAATAGCCTGTCTGGCACCAATGCCGGCGCACACTGGCCACGTGCGCAAAGGAACGGGCAATCTAGTCCGAGTTTCAGGATGCACAACTGATGTTTGCCCCTGACATTGCCCCCCCCTCAAGGGGCAGCCTCCGGATGGGCTGGCGGTTTCTTCTTCCAACTATATTCCTTTTAAAAGAGCTGATCAGTTCCTCTGCATGTATATTTGCTTCAGGCTCCTAAGAGTTCTCCTCTGGACCATAACCCTTCCATTTGACCAGATACTGCATGGAATTGCCCCTTTTTCTGCAGTCCAGGATAGCTTAGATTTCAAATTCCTCCTCTCCATCCACCAGAATCGGTTCAGGTGGGGCAGTGGTCCATCCTGGAAAAGGATCCGGGGTCACGGCCTTTAACAACGTGACATGGAAGACCGGGTGGATGTGTAGAGAAGGAGGAAGATCCAGTTCATAAGCTACCCGGTTAATCCTTTTCTTCACGGGGAAGGGACCAATAAATCTGGGTCCCAACTTCTTTGATGAGCAGGCTAACCTAAGATTCTTTGTGGCAAGCCAGACCTGATTACCTGGCTGGAGATCCAATTCTCCTCGCCTCTTCTTGTCAAAGGCATTCTTGTTGAGTTCTAGAGATCTGGACAGCATTTCCTGCAGAAGTTTCTGATTCTGGGCAGGAATGTGGGGTGGTAGCCGTAGTTTGCCCAGAACGGGGACTGTTTGGTAGCTGAATGGACAGTGTTAAGAACTTAGCCAGCGATAGTAATGTGACCCAATCATCCTCAGAGAACGATGAAAAACAGCGGAGATATTGTTTCAGGGTCTGGTTCATTCTCTCAACTTGCCCATTCGTTTACGGATGATAGGCAGAAGAAAAATATAATTTGATTTCCAAAGATGAGCATAGGGGCTTCCAGAACCGGGAGGAGAACTGGACTCCGCAGTTTCAGCCGCAGTAGGAGTGCCCTTCATAGGGAGGAATTGAGCCATTTTTTGTTAAAAGGTCCACAACCACAAAGATAGCATTGTATCCATCAACAGGTGGCAATTCAACAATGAAGTCCATAGATATCCGGGACCAGGGTCGTTCAGGTATCGGCAGCGGATTCAATAGACCCCAAGCTTTGGCCTTACTAGTCTTACTCTGTGCACAGGTGGAACAGGAGCTAACATACTTTTGGCAGTCTTCACTGGCTAGTGGCCACCAGAAGGAGCGAATGACCGCCAAAGTGCCCAGCCAGTTTATGATCATGGCAAAGTTTGAGAACAGTTAGGCATTGTTCCTTGGGAACATAGATCTGGTTACTGTGCCACCACAGCCCGTAGGCTGTGCTAGGATCAGATGGAATCAGGAACAAATGTTGGCACTCCACGGCAATGCTGGTTACTGTATTTTATTACAAAAATAGCCATACAGGGTACAAGACAAAAAGTAGACGCATTTGGCTCAAATTCGAGCTTATTCATTATATAATGAATAAGCTCAGATTTGAGTGAAACAAGTCTACTTTTTGTCTTGTACCCTGTATGGCTATTTTTGTAATAAAATACAGTAACCTGCATTGCCGTGGAGTGCCGCCATTTGTTTCTGATTCCTGTATGCTGTGGTAGTGAGCCGGGACGGGCAGCCACAAGCATTTGGACATCCAGAGAGCAACTTTGAGCGGTGAGATACACCTGTTGATTGTTTCTAGGATCAGATGGCCAGGTACTGGCAAGGTTTTGCCTGATTTGGGAGAGTAAATCTTCCTGGGGTAACAGAAAGTTCTGTGGAGGAAGGATAGTATCCAGGAGGACTGAGGTTCCAGGCTCACAAAACATTCGTGATAGGGCGTCCGGCTTCACGTTTTTTGACCCAGGCCTTTATGTGATGTGGAGCAGGAATTGAGAAAAGAAAAGTGCCCAACGGGCCTGACGGGGCTTGAGTCTTTTAGCTGTTCTTAGTTACTCCAAGTTTTTGTGATCCGTGTAGATCAGAATGGGATGCGATACCCCCTCCAACAGATACCACCTCTCTTCAAGGGCAGATTTGATGGCCAACAGTTCTCTATCCCCAACATCATAGTTCTTCTCAGGGGGCGAGAGCTTGCGGGAAAAGAATGCTACCGGATGAAGTTGGCCTTTGACTCCTGTCTCTGAGAAAGAACAGCTCCCACAGCAGTCACCGAAGCATCCACCTCAAGGATGTAGGGCAAAGCCGGATCAGGATGCTTCAGGACGAGAGCTGAGATAAATTATGGAAAGCTTTTTGGGCCTCAGTGGTGCAGTGGAAGCGTGAGTTCTGCTTTGTGAGTTGGGTAATAGGCGAAATGATGGCAGAGAATCCCTTTATGAACTTACGGTAGAATTTCGCAAACCCTACGAAGCATTGGACCCCTTTTTTATCTGTAGCGCCCTTCTAGTTTTGGTGTTAGTGAGTGTATATAGTTTTTGGCTTTTTATGCTTAACAGGAAAGCAGATAGGTAAATTTGGATGCTGTCTGCTTATCAGAGAGTCTTGACTTGAGTAAGGTGTGCTCAGGGTGCTCTGGTGCTGATTCATGTGGTCTGGAATGTTTTACACTGTCCAGTAGTATGGGTTCTATTGGACAGTGGGAGGAAAACCCAGCCAGTGACAGCAGGTGTATGTGCATGTGGTTCTGACCAACTAGCAGGAGAGGTTCCCCACTGCATTTTGGGTGAACACATTCATATAAAAAGGAGCACATGGGCTCAAAGTCAGGGGTTCCAGCATAGCATAGTGCCGCATCGTTCCAGGCCGTGTCTGCGCTCCAGCACCTGAATTCAGAGACGTGATCTTCCGCCATGCGGCGGCCTTGCTGGAGAGAGTGCAAAGTGGCCTCGGCTGTAGCTGCCTGGTGATTGTCCTCATATAAGCGAGACATAGCCTCAAAGAACAAGGTTAGAGTGGAGACTTCCGGAGATCCCTGTTCCCATAACTGATGAGCCCAGGATTGGGGTTCACTCTGCAGCAGACAGATCACTAGTCCCACCTTGGTAGCCTCTAGAGAGAAAGTACGGGGTTGCAGACCAAAGTAAAGTTTGCAGGACTTGCGGAAAGCCTGGTATTTACTACGATCCCCAGCGAACTTGTCCGGCAAGGGAACCTTGGGTTCTGATGGAAGGGCCATAATAGTGCGGGCAGAAGACTGACCGACCCCAGAAGCAGCAAGCGTAGACATCTTTTGTACCTGTTCTTCCAGCCGGGTGTAACCCTCCTGCAGGTTCTTGACTGCCTGTGTGAGACCTGCTAGGTGGGCACAAAGTTCATCCATGGCAGAGGGTGCTCCCTCACAGCTGTCACTGTCTGGGTCACAGGTATACAGGAATAGATAAACAGGTCTCTCAGGAACACTAAACGCTGTAGAAAGGACAGCACTGGCTGCATGGTGCTGTCCTGTTTAAATAGTTCGTCTGGCGCCAATGCCTGCGCGCACGCCTGCGCACAGGAACGGGCATTCTAGTCCGAGTTTCAGGATTCACAGCTGATGTTTCCTGACATGGTCATGCCGCATATACTCCTCTGGTAATGCTGTGTATACTCCTCTGGTAATGCTGTATATACCCCTCTGGTCATGCTGTATATACTCCTCTGGTGATGCTGTATATACTCCTCTGGTAATGTTGTATATACTCCTCTGGTAATGTTGTATATACTACTCTGGTCATGCTGTATATACTACTCTAGTGATGCTGTATAAACTCCTCTGGTAATGCTGTATATACTCCTCTGGTAATGTTGTATATACTACTCTGGTCATGCTGTATATACTACTCTAGTGATGCTGTATAAACTCCTCTGGTAATGCTGTGTATACTCCTCTGGTAATGTTGTATATACTCCTCTGGTAATGTTGTATATACTACTCTGGTAATGTTGTATATACTACTCTGGTCATGCTGTATATACTACTCTAGTGATGCTGTATAAACTCCTCTGGTAATGCTGTATAAACTCCTCTGGTAATGCTGTATATACTCCTCTGGTAATGTTGTATATACTACTCTGGTCATGCTGTATATACTACTCTAGTGATGCTGTATAAACTCCTCTGGTAATGCTGTGTATACTCCTCTGGTAATGTTGTATATACTCCTCTGGTAATGTTGTATATACTACTCTGGTAATGTTGTATATACTACTCTGGTCATGCTGTATATACTACTCTAGTGATGCTGTATAAACTCCTCTGGTAATGCTGTATAAACTCCTCTGGTAATGCTGTATATACTCCTCTGGTAATGTTGTATATACTACTCTGGTCATGCTGTATATACTACTCTAGTGATGCTGTATAAACTCCTCTGGTAATGCTGTGTATACTCCTCTGGTAATGCTGTAAATACTCCTCTGGTGATGTTGCATATACTCCTCTGGTGATGCTGCATATACTCCTCTTGTAATGCTGTGTATACTCCTCTGGTGATGCTATATACTCCTGTAGTAATGCTGTGTATACTCCTCTTGTGATGCTGTATATACTCCTCTGGTGATGCAGTATATACCCCATCTGGCAATGCTGTATACCCTATCTAGTGATGCTGGGCTGTATACTCCTGATACAATGGGTGGGATCTATAAGGCGTGGGGCTTATGAGAAGTGGGGGGGGGGGGGGTCAAAATTTCACCAGCTGCCACTGGTAACTGCATGTGGCCTTTCCTGAGGAGTGGCTTTTTTCTTACAACCCTCCCATACAAGCCACATTTGTGGAGAATTTGTGATATTGTTGTGACATGCACACAATGGCCACTCTGTCATAAATTTCTGCAACTGCTTCGGAGTTGCTGTAGGCCTCTTGGTAGCCTCTCTGACCAGTTTCCTCCTGGCTCTATCATCCAGTTTGGAGCAACATCCTGATCCAGGGAGGGTCTGTGTTGTACCACATATCTTCCACTTCTTAATAATAGACTTCACTTCTAGGCATTGATAATGCATTTGACATGTTTTTTGTATCCATCTCCTGATGTCTGCCTGTCCACAAACTTATCCCAGAGAACCCGGTGACAGTGCCACACCACCCATAGTTGATTGTTTGCTTTCTTTGCACTGCCAGGGATTGAACTGTTTTAGGAAAGCTCTTTTCATGCTAAGCTAAACAAAATGACCACAGTTGATCACATTTGAAAGTCAAATGTCTTTGTGTGCCATTTGTGTGAGAAGGTGATTAGCTACACCTGATTGAGTTTACAAGTAATTTTTAGGTGGGGGGGTTATCCTTTTTCCAACTCAGTGATTATGTTTTTTATTTATTTTTATTTTTTTCTGATATGTTGGTGTTACATCATTCACTTGGATGTTATAAGATGCACTCAAAGTAAATACAGCAGGATAAAACAATAACTGTGTCTGTCTTCATTTTAGGCAGCAAAGCAACAAAATTTGATAATTTTAAAGGGGAGTGATTCTTTTATATACCAACTATAACACAGCTACTCCCTAAATAAAGGTTTAGTAACTGTTGTTGTTTGTACAGTGAAGGGTCTGGCCTACTAAAGCTTGAAGGAAAGGCAGGCTTTCCCATCCAGGCAGTGAAAAGTAACGCGCTCAGGTAATTGATTGACTAGGGTAGTTTTCAGTTTGTCTCTAAGCAGTTAACACTTTGATCAGAAATGTGACGACAACAGAGGACAAAGCTCCTCCCCTTCCAGTAACGCAGGTAATCGGTTACCTGCACAGGTAGCACGCTGTGACACAACAAGCTTCTCCATGAATGACACACAGCGCTCAAACCTTTGCCTGAATCACAAGCCTTCCACATACATTAATAATGACAAACACAACACGAAGAACAGCTTGTGGCATGTGAAGCGTGACATGTAAACGGGTGACGATATCAACCGTACAGCAGGTGTGCCATGAGACAAACCTTAGATGTTCCTGACTTCCGTTGATCACGTTATTTGCATTGCTGGCTTTACACTCCTTGACTTTTTTTTCTAGACTGCAGAACAGACCATGGCTAACATGACATAGCTCCCATTTATTCCTTGTTTGGAAGGGACAGTCACTCATTTGAAACCAAATTTCTCTCCACCTTCTACCTCCTCAAGTGCCCTCTTTTTTTTTGGTCCAACATAAAGATCTGTATAAAAAAAGTGGACCTGACCTCAAAATAAGAAGACCTCCTATAGACATCTAGAAAGATTGAAGCTGCATTAAACTCCTGTTTATTTTTTTTAATTAAAGTGATATTAAAGTCTTGTTTTTTATTTAAAAAAAAAAAAAATAACAAACATGTCATGCTCACCTGCTCTGTGTTGTGTTTTTTTTTTTCCACAATAGTTTTTATTTAAATTTTCAAGCATTACAAAAGGCTTTAACAGTTAAATTATTTAACCACTTCAATACTATGCACTTTACTACCAGACCAATTTTCAGTTTTCAGTGCTGTTGCGCTTTGAATGACAATTGCGCAGTCGTGCAACGCTGCACCCAAACAGATTTTTTATCATTTTGTTCCCACAAATAGAGCTTTCTTTTGGTGGTATTTGATCACCCATGCGGTTTTTATTTTTTGCGCTACAAATAAAAAAAGACCGAAAATGTTGAAAAAAAAAAAATTCTCTATTTTTGTCACAAAACTTTGTAAATAAGTAAATTTTCTCCATCACTGATGGGCACTGATGAGGCTACACCGACGGGCACTGATGTGGCAGTACTGATTGGCATTGATGAGGCGGCACTGATGAGGTGGCACTGATGATGAGGCACTTATATGCAGCAATGATGAGCACTGTTAGGCGGCACTGATAAGCAGCACTGACGGGTACTGATAGGTGGCACTGATATACAGCACTGACGGGCACTGATATGCAGCACTGATGGACACTGCTAAGCAGCACTGATGGGCACTCATAGACAGCACTGATTGGCACTCATAGGCGGCACTGTGCACTGATAGGTGGCACTGATGGGCACTGATAGGTGGGCACTGGTAGGTGGCAATGGTGGGCACTGATATGCATTGATAGGGGCACTGGTAAGCACTGATAGGGGCACTGGTGGGCATATATACTGATAGGGGCTCATTCCCTGGTGGTCTAGGGTGGCATGTGAAGGTGGCACTGAGTGCCATCCACATTGGGCACTATGTCTCTTACCTGTGGTCTAGGGGGGTCTCCCTGGTGGTCCAGATCCGCTCCCTGGTGGTCCTTGGTCGGCTCCCTGGTGGTCCTAGGTGGGCACATCCCTGGTGGTCCCTGGGCAGGCTCCCTGGTGGTCTAGGGTGGCGATCCGAGGGAGGGCTGTGCTGATAAATCATCAGCGAAAGGACATGAGTCCAGACGTCTGGACTCCTCACCTCTCGGCTAGACGACTAGAGGACTGTCCCTCCCAAACACGACTACTAAATAGTCGTGTCGGGAGGGAGCCTAGCGGTGGGATCTGGTGGTCCCTCGGACGGGTCCCTGGTGGTCCCTACACGGGTGGATCCTGGTGGTCCCTCGGCTGGTTCCTGGTGGTCCCTCGCCTAGACCTGGTGGTCCCTCTGG
>BLSH010267099.1:1262877-1279148 GCA_018402905.1 Glandirana rugosa | reverse complement strand
GATGGACACTGCTAAGCAGCACTGATGGGCACTCATAGACAGCACTGATTGGCACTCATAGGCGGCACTGTGCACTGATAGGTGGCACTGATGGGCACTGATAGGTGGGCACTGGTAGGTGGCAATGGTGGGCACTGATATGCATTGATAGGGGCACTGGTAAGCACTGATAGGGGCACTGGTGGGCATATATACTGATAGGGGCTCATTCCCTGGTGGTCTAGGGTGGCATGTGAAGGTGGCACTGAGTGCCATCCACATTGGGCACTATGTCTCTTACCTGTGGTCTAGGGGGGTCTCCCTGGTGGTCCAGATCCGCTCCCTGGTGGTCCTTGGTCGGCTCCCTGGTGGTCCTAGGTGGGCACATCCCTGGTGGTCCCTGGGCAGGCTCCCTGGTGGTCTAGGGTGGCGATCCGAGGGAGGGCTGTGCTGATAAATCATCAGCACAAACCCTCCCTGTCAGGAGATCAGCAGATCGGCTCTCCACTCCTCAGGTCTGCAGACCTGAGTACAGGAAAGCCGATAAACGGCTTTCCTGTGTTACACTGTGACCAGCCATGATTGGTCACATGGTAAAGTGCTTCGGATGGAAGCACTTTACCGAGATCGGTATTGCGGGGGGTCAGACTGACCTCCCACACCACCGATTGCCGCGATGCGCGCCCCCCCCCCGGGCGCGCGGCGGCTTTTTATCCTGAGGACGTCATATGACGTCCAGTCAGGATAACTAAGCCACTTCCTGCCGGTCTTTTTGCATACGGCGTTCGGGAAGTGGTTAAGCAGTTAAGAAAATACATGTGAGTCAATGTATGTCTTCGGATAGCTAATTACATTTTCGGAGGTCTTTCTTAGGCAGCGGCTCATGGGTGTTCGGGTGGCCCTGAGATCCCCTTAGGTGATTAGGACAAAGGGAGGGGGAGACCACACAGGGGGGATTCTCCTAGACTAGTGGCAGGTACCCTGCCAGGGAGTGTGGGATGTTGATATGTCCCCAAGAAAGGAGGAAGCACCTTACAGGGTGAAAGGGGTAAGAATAGAGGGGGAGAAAAGGGGGAAGGTTAAGGAGGGGTCTGGGGTTCTATCAGGAGGGGGTGAGGGTGGTCTGTGTTGTGGTTTTGCACAGAGCAGCCTGGATCCCCCTCTTCTGGGGTCCCTCACCAGCTTTCCTGGCTCCCTTCTGCCGAGCCTGCCCACAGCGAGCAGCTTGCTATGGGGGCACACAAGCTGAGCCGCGGTTCTGAGTGTCCATTCACACATGGAGCCACGGCTTGGCCCGACCCTCTCCCTCTCCTGATTGGCTGTGTTCCTTACACTTGTGGTCATTGGGAAGAATTACCCCCTTACAGATAGCTATAAGGATCAATGGTGTCAGAGGCAGAAATTGCTCCTCTGGAGGAACTCTAGTTAAGAATCCCTGGGCTAAATGATGCTGGATGTCCTCCATCAAAAAAAAAAAATGAGGTGGGCTCTATCTGACTTGCTGCAGCTTCTAATGCACACTGTGAGAGGCTCACAGTGTACAGCGGAGCTAAAGTAAACAGTTTCAGTACAGGAGAGGAACCTATACAACTGTGCATGACTGAAATTAAGACTGGAGTTTAGCTTTAAAATAGTTGTAAACCCTTACATATACCCTGTGAAGTGACTGGTTTCAGGTGATACACCGAGATTAAACAAATCCTCCTACATAAGATGTACCTGTTTATCTGCAGTCTTCTCATCTCATCTCTACAGCCATTCAAAGTCCAGAATTTATAACGCTTGTCTGAGAGTTAAAAAAAGGGGGTGGAGAGCTGAAGTTACACTCTGCAGAGCTCAGTGAGGAGAGCTCTGCGAGCTGATTGGAGGGAAGAGACACACCCCCTCCACAGAGCTCACAGCAACAGAGCTGAGGCTGTCAATCAGCCCGAGCTCCCTCCCTTGTCGCCATTTTTCTATTGGTGTCATGGAAACTTCTCTAAAGTTGCTGATTGCAGAGGGTTAAAGCATCAGGCAGAAATTACATTTAGTGCTCCTGATTGGAGGATATGCTTTGTTCAGATTTCATGTCTGAGGTTTACAACCACTTTTGGGGAAATATTACAATAGTAACTAGAAATCGGTACGTGTTTAATACTATAGTCTCCCTTTAATGATCACATCATATCCTTGATCTTCTCAGGTCCAGCAATGCCCTAAATTGCCATCATTGTAACTCATAGCTCTACCACGTAATCCGTAGTGTATTTTGACCTCATCTGATGGCTCCATTACAATTTAAATAGCTGCTTCCTCCTGCTTTATTGCCATCATTTTGAGGATGATTACCAGTACAGTCAATTGCAGTTACTCACATGAGAAACAATAGAAAGCACGGAGACCTACGATTGTCATTGAGTTTTGCATATATTGTCCTGGCTGGTGTTTAGACTTAATAAAACTCTTTAGCTAAAGTTAAACATATGCAAATATTCTTATAGCTGTAATGAGATTGTGAAATGGGCTATAAAATGATTATTACAGGGAGTGTGGTGCACTACTGCTGCCGGTAATGAGACGTTACTTGTACCTCTTTTCATGCTTTAGACGTTCCTCATCACAATTAAAGCAATGCAGTCATCTAGGCTGAGGCTAAGGGCCTAGAGTGACTACTGTCTATTGGAGAAGTATGATATGGATTTTATTGTATATTTACCTTGGTCCAGCTTGAATCAATGTAAGTATATACAGTATCTCACAAAAGTGAGTACACCCCCTCACATTTTTGTAAATATTTTATTCTATCTTTTCATGTGACAACACTGAAGAAATGACACTTTGCTACAATGTAAAGTTGTAAATTTGCTGTCCCCTCAAAATAACTCAACACACAGCCATTAATGTCTAAACCACTGGCAACAAAAGTGAGTACACCCCTAAGTGAAAATGTCCAAATTGGGGCCAATAAGCCATTTTCCCTCCCGGTGTCATGTGACTCATTCGTGTTACAAGGTCGCAGGTGTGAATGGAGAGCAGGTGGGTTAAATTTGGTGTTATCGTTCTCACTCTCTCATACTGGTCACTGGAAGTTCAACATGGCACCTCATGGCAAAGAACTTTCTGAGGATCTGAAAAAAAGAATTGTTGCTCTACATTAGAATGACCTAGGCTATAGGAAGATTGCCAAGACCCTGAAACTGAGCTGCAGCATGGTGGCCAAGAACATACAGAAGTTTAACAGGACAGGTTCGACTCAGAACAGGCCTCACCATGGTCGACCAAAGAAGCTGAGTGCACATGCTCAGTGTCATATCCAGAGGTTGTCTTTGGGAAATAGACATATGAGTGCTGCCAGCATTGCTGCAGAGGTTGAAGGGGTGGGGGGTCAGCCTGTCAGTGCTCAGACCATACGCCGCACATTGCATCAAATTGGTCTGCATGGCTGTCATCCCAGAAGGAAGCCTCTTCTAAAGATGATGCACAAGAAAGCCTGCAAACAGTTTGCTGAAGACAAGCAGACTAAGAAGATGGATTACTGGAATCATGTCCTCTTTGTTCAGATGGTGTCAGGTGTGTGTGGCGGCAACCAGATGAGGAGTACAAAGACAAGTGTGTCTTGCCTATATTCAAGCATGGTGGTGGGAGTGTCACGGTCAGGGGCTGCATGAGTGCTGCCGGCACTAGGGAGCTACAGGTTATTGAGGGAACCATGAATGCCAACATGTACTGTGACATACTGAAGCAGATCATGATCCCATCCCTTTGGAGACTGGGCCACAGGGCAGTATTCCGACATGATAACAACCCCAAACACACCTCCAAGACGACCAATGCCTTGCTAAAGAAGCTGAGGGTAAATGTGATGGACTGGCCAAGCATGTCTCCAGACCCAAACCCTATTGAGCATCTGTGAAGCATCCTCAAATGGAAGGTGGAGGAGCACAAGGTCTCTAACATCCACCAGCTCCGTGATGTCATCATGGAGGAGGACTCCGGTGGTAACCTGTGAAGCTCTGGTGAACTCCATGCCCTAGAGGGTTAAGGCAGTGCTGGAAAATAATGGTGGCCACACAAAATATTGACACTTTGGCCCAATTTGGACATTTTCACTTAGGGGTGTACTCACTTTTGTTGGCAGCGGTTTAGGCATTAATGGCTGTGTGTTGAGTTATTTTGAGGGGACAGCAAATTTACACTGTTATACAAGCTGTACACTCACTACTTTACATTGTAGCAAAGTGTAATTTCTTCAGTGTTGTCACATGAAAAGATATAATAAAATATTTACAAAAATGTGAGGGGTGTACTCACTTTTGTCAGATACTATATATGCCAGACCTGAGGGACCGCCTTGGAAGTGAAGAATCTCTGTAGTAGTTGGAGTTTTGTGCTGAGAAGCTGCCCTGCTACATAAAAACCACAGGAAGACGCTCACAAAACAGGTGCCATTCACAGAATACTTTGCATTCTCTCAATGCATGTAAAGCGTTCTCTGATTGGACGATGTGGAGATCTTGACGTCACCACCCTGCCTCTTCATCTTGTCCAATAAGAGAGAACCTTGCATTCATTGAAAAAAAAATACAAGGCCTAATGTGAATGGTGCTGTGCCAAGCAAATAACCCCCTGACTACTACAGTGATGATCTCATATCATGGAGCTTCTACAGCTATTGCATATGCATCAGCGGCGGCCCGTCCATTAGGGCCACCCCCCTACCCATGTGTCTACATGCAGGCCACTGGATTCCAATGGGGGGGGGGGGGTTTGAAGCATGTGATTAGAGCCAGAGGCTCTATTAGGCTTCAAAAAAGGGTGGGCTTCGGGCACAGAGCACTGTGCCTGAAGCCCACCCAGTTGTGTGACAATAGCGAATGAATATTCGCTATTGCCACAGTGATTCTCCTCCTGGCCAATCAGGAAGCGGGTCTTGAGACCCGTTACCTGATTGGCTTAAAGGACAGGCAATCCTATTAAACGCCTAGGAGGAGAAGAGAGGAGCGGCACGGCGGGAGCCGCCGTGATGCAGAGGGGGAGGAAAGGACACAGGAGGCGCTGCCTGCCACCCGTAGGATCCTGCAACCTGCCCGCCCGCAACCTAGATGGGGTAAGTCCCGGGCTTGATGAGGGGGGGGGATGCCGCTGGTCAACCGGGGGGGGGGGTTGTTTGCCGCAACCCCAAAAAAAAAACCTACCAGCCGCTACTCATACGAATGCTTACATTGGTGACCAAGTAAAGAATTCCTTACCTGGAATTCAGCTATAACTTAATGACCACCAATGTAATATGGAGTAGGTTCCCTTTTTGCCACCAAAACAGGAATACATACATAGTGTGCATACAAAAGATATAAAGTGGCTGTAAACCTGTACATATGCCCAGTTAAGTGACTGGCATCAGGTGATACACAGAAATGACACAAATTCTCCAACATAAGTTGTATCTGTCTATCCACAGTGTTCTCTTCTCTACATCCATTCAAAGTCTAGAATTTATAAAGCTTGTCTGAGCTGTCAGAAAAAAGGGTGCGGAGAGTTGATGTTACTCTGCAGGGCACAGTGAGGGGAGTTCTGAGAGCTGATTGGAGGGAAGGGACACACCCCCCTTTCACAGCACACAGGAGCAGAGCTGAGGCCGTCAATCACAGGCTGCATGCTGGAGCTCCCTCCCCTGTCACCTTTTTTCTCTTGGTGTCAGGAAAACTTATCAGAAGTGACTCATGCTGGTGGCAGAGGAACGAAGCAGCAGACAGAAATTACACTTGGTACTCTTAATTGAAACAAGTTCACACTATAGAGCAGCAGTCCTCAACCTCCTCGGCATCAGGGACCGGCCTCGTGGAAGACAACCCCTCCACAGCCTGTCACCTTAGGGGGGTTGGGGGGGGGGAGCAGCCTCACGGGCCTCACCAGTGCTCTATAATGATGATGAACCTGTGCCCCACGTGGCTCTCCTTCCTCCCCTCCTCCTTCTTCTCCCCCTTCTCCTCTCTGTACCTCTTTTTCCTGATGTGACCACAAAGAGGGAAGGGAGTAGTGGCGCTAGGGGAAGTGGAGTGGGTGCCCCCTGTTGGTTGGAGGGTGGTAGTGCAGGTTGTGCTGGCTCGCTCTAGCCCTGGCCAATTGACTCCATTTGATCTAATCTAAATAGATCAGAAGTGAAGTTATCCTGATTCGATTGTTTTAAGACAAGTTTAAGCAGCCACCTTAGGGTGTCAGGAGGGGGGGTAAAATCTGAATCCCCAGCCGCTTGATAGAAATTCACACTCCCGGCTGGTATAATGAGAGATATAGTGTGTACTTTAGTAGAGCCTGTTGGCTTTCAACGTGGAAGTGATACAAGCAGCTGTGAAGCCACTGATCACTTCCACAACCGCTACAATGTGCTGCCCCTGGTGCGCAGTAATGTTGGAAGTTGGAACAGGAAGGGGCCATCCCCAAAAAGTTGAGCGCATG
This sequence comes from Glandirana rugosa, assembly GCA_018402905.1. Taxonomy (NCBI): domain Eukaryota; kingdom Metazoa; phylum Chordata; class Amphibia; order Anura; family Ranidae; genus Glandirana; species Glandirana rugosa. The sequence continues at coordinate 1,272,734 of BLSH010267099.1, read as the reverse complement.
AAATTGTTCAAAATGTCTTGCTGACGCCTTAATAGTTCCCTTCACTGGAACTAAGGGGCCAAGCCCAACCCCTGAAAAACAACCCCACTCCATAATCCCCCCTCCATCAAAGGATTTGGGCCAGTGCACAAAGCAAGGTTCATAAAGACACATGACAGCCAAGTAGTGAGCCTATTGGTTAGCCATTAAAGTCTATGTGTGTGCACTGAATAGGCGCACACACACAGGCTGATTGGCTGCCCTGAGCCTGCGGCTCAGTCTGATTGGATGCGGTGGCCAGGGGCGGGTCACTGTGGCAGCGGACGTGACTCCCGCTCCCACAGAGACCATGACCGCCAGGTGACCGTCGCGGAGGGGACAGCCCGCTCTCTGCATGCCGAATCTCTGCAGACTCACAGCCCACTACTCCGCATGGCGAATCTCTGCAGACTCACAGCCTGCTTCTCTGCATGCCGAACTCTGCAACAATCCTGCCTGCCTATTGGATGGGGTAAGTGAGGGGGGGTCTCTGCAATGTACCCCACCTGTGATACTGGCTGCATAACTGCCCCCACCTGTGTTATTGGCTGCATAACTGCCCCCACATGTGTTCTTGGCTGCATAACTCCCTTCACCTGTGTTATTGGCTGCATAACTGCCCCCACCTGTGATACTAGCTGCAAACTGCCCCACCTGTGTCACTGGCTGCATAACTGCCCCCACCTGTGTTATTGACTGCATAACTGCCCCACTTGTGTTATTGGCTGCATAACTGCCCCCACCTGTGTTATTGGCTGCAAACTGCCCCCACCTGTGTTACTGGCTGCATAAATGCCCCCACCTCTGTTATTGGCTGCATAACTACCCCCACCTGTGTTACTGGCTGCATAACTGCCCCCACCTGTGTTATTGGCTGCATAACTGCCCCCACCTGTGTTATTGGCTGCATAACTGCCCCACCTGTGATACTGGCTGCATAACTGCCTACACCTGTGTTATTGGCTGCATAACTGCCCCCACCTGTGATACTGGCTGCATAAGTATCCCCACCTGTGATATTGGCTGCAATTTGCCCCCACCTGTGATATTGGCTGCAATTTACCCCCTCCTGTGATATTGGCTGCAATTTACCCCACCTGTGATATTGGCTGCAATTTACCTCACCTATGATATTGGCTGCAATTTACCCCCACCTGTGATATTGGCTGCAATTTACGTCCACCTGTGATATTGGCTGCAATTTACCCCCACCTGTGATGATGGCTGCCATTTACCCCCACCTGTGATATTGGCTGCAATTTACCCCATCTGTGATATTGGCTGCAATTTACCCCACCTCTGATGCTGAGCTGTATACTGTGCCCTGTGATGCTGAGCTGTATATGTGCCCTGTGATACTGGGGCTGTATACTGTGCCCTGTGATGCTGAGCTGTATGCTATGTCCTGTGATGCTGAGCTGTATACTGTGTCCTGTGATGCTGAGCTGTATACTGTGCCCTGTGATTCTGGGGCTGTATACTGTGTCCTGTGATGCTGAGCTGTATACTGTGTCCTGTGATGCTGGGGCTGTATACTTTGCCCTGTAATGACAAGCTGTATACTGTGTCCTGTGATGCTGAGCTGTGTACTCCTGACACGATATGTGGAATACAGGGGATGGAGTGGGTGGATTCTATAAGGGGTGGGGCTTATTGGAAGTAGGAGGGATCAAAAAGGAAGGGCGGGGTCTGGCGCCCTCCTATCCTAAAACTTCACCAGCCGCCACTGCCTTTGGGATGAATTGGAGCAGAGACTGCGAGCCAGGCCTTCTCTCCAACATCAGTGCCTGACCTCACAAATGCTCTTCTGGAAGAATGATCAAATATTCCCATAGACACTCCTAAACCTTGTGGACAGCCTTCCCAGAGGAGTTGAAGCTGTTATAGCCGCTAAGGGTGGGCCAACACAATATTGAACCCTACGGGCTAAGACTAGGATGCCATTAAAGTTCATGTGCGTTTAAATGCAGGTGTCCCAATACTTTTGGCAATATAGTGTGTGTGTGTGTGTATATATATATGTATGTATATACAGTATACTGTATATATGTAACACAATGGTGATGGACTATTGATCATTGGAAGTTTGGACTTTATTTTTGTACTTATTCAATATATTTATTTACTTTTTTATCTTAGTCTTTTGGGTTTATTTTTTTTATTTTTGTTTGCGTTACATCATTTTTTGTATTCTGAGTATGTATAGTGTGGTGAAAAGCACTGTTTATGTTTAGTGGAATTCAAGGGTTGTATTTTCTATGACATTGATTGTTATATTCGCACTAAGATTAGTAGGATTTTAGGAGAATGTTGGAGTGTGTGATCAGTATAAATTGTTTCATCCATCCTTGGCTTTCTGTATCGCTGCAAGCCAAAGTGGAAAAGATAGAAAATGGTGCCACCTAGTGTCAGAAATATATTATTACACCAATAGAATATAAAAGTGCATTCAGTTATCTACAGGTGCATCTGTTAAAGCTGAACTCCATGCAGATATAAATGGCACACATTTAGGCTAGGTTCACACTTGTGCGGGTGGTGCCCGCTGCGGTCCTGTAGCCAAAAGAACCTGTACAGTGACACACAGGAGATGCGTGTGGGTTAGAGTTGCCACCTTATCCCTTTAAACCCGAACACATATGGATTGCACAGGTTCTGAGGCTAATTTAATGCAGATAAGGCACCAAGTGAGTTTAATTAGCCCCTTAATCAGCCACAGAACCTGTCTAATTCATATGTGTTCGGGTTTAAAGGGATGAGGTGGCAACCCTAGTGTGGGTGCCATAAATCCAAATGCACTGGAAATCGCACCAACACTGAGAACCTGGGTGAAGCAACGTGCTGGTGTCATCGTGCCTCTCGTATCCCGGAAGGACAGGTTGGTATGAAGAGCCGTTCGCCCTGTTTATTACCTATGCAAATTTTAAAGCTTCTTGTTGTAAGTGCCATACGCACTTTACAGATTAGGGTGAATGAGCATTTCACCAACATCAGAAAGGGTTTCCCCAACCACAGTGTGTCCAAACACTACCTTTTACACCATAATAGGAATCTGAGTGGGACCAAAGTGCTGGCCATTGATAATTTTGTTGCCTCCTGGAGGGGAAGTAATGTTAAGAGGGAAATTTCTAAACTTGAGACACGCTGGATATTTACCTTACACTCTTATGCCCCTCATGGGCTTAACATAGAATGGGACGTCAAAGCATTCATCAATAATGCCTAGCATTCCGTCCTGAAGTCCATTTGTATTTGAATATATATATAATTTTTTATATATATATATTTTACTTTATTTTTTCTGTTGATTTTTATCTCACATGATCTTTCATTAATTAATTTATCCACAATGTATCATTTTTAGTTCCTTTTTTGTTTCTTATTATGATATAATTTCTGATTGTTAATGATCTGCTTTCCAGCCACTAGGGGTCACTGTACTCTGGTTTCTGGCCTTGCTCTTAATTGGTATGAATACCCACTTTATTTGTGACAATATGATCTGAGTAATTTTACTCTCTAGGGAGATCCCTTTTTTATTTTATGTATATCTATTATTGTATATACGATTCTATTGTTTTACTTGGCTATACAACTATTTGTGTAGTGCAATATATGAGGTTAGGTTGGGGTCGGGCGTTATGTTCCGGCTCTGCTGGTTAGCCTCTGGTCTGCTGTGGAACGCACACCACTTCCGGTTCCTCCTGGTATATAAGTCTACGTTCGCACGTCGTAGCCACGCCCCTGACAACATCATCTCAATGACGAAATGCGTTGGGTGGAGCTTGGCGGTGCATGAGACAGGATACCAGGAACTGGGGACGCGGCCGCCATCTTAGAGGCGGGAAGGCAACCGTATTGCTATTGAGCCGGCTGTACTAATTTTAACTGTGCGTTACTACTTTTCGTTTGTAATAAATTTTGTTACCATCTGCACTATCGGGATTCCTCTTTCCTTTTCATATACGAACGGAGTACTTTGGTAAATTGAGGACCTCGATCTGATTGGTTGTTGATATCTTGGGAGCCGTTTGCAGCTGCTTTGGGGATATCTCATTGACTCAATGGATGCGAACACTGACCCTCCGTAATAGGGGATCAGTGGGTTCCGGTAAGAGGCAGTGTGTTTGGGGTGTCTCTGATGAAGGGCTGCACGGAACATCCTTTCAAGCACTTTTATTATCCACACCATATTCTTCTATATTGAACTTTTATGGACTAATTGTTTGATTTATCATGTTGTACTAAACATTCTTAATATGATAAAGTAACCGCGCTACCAGCTAATATGATAGTAGTGAAATAATAGATATCAGAATGCTGCTTACACTGAGAAGAGCAACCTTACTGTACCCTTAATAAGCATAAATTAACAGAAAATAGTGAAGCGCAATCCTGAGCGGAATATTATAAATATGTGATCATGTACAAATCAAAGAATAAATATACCATAAATGAATAGCAGTTGATAATAAAACAACAATTGATAAAACAACGAGTGCCCACCAAATGTAGCTACCCCTGTGCCAGAAACTGTGCTAAAATATCAAAAACAATACCTCTGAAGAGTGACTGAGTGATAAATCACTCTTCGGTGTGCAAATACATTTAAGGTGCTAGTGAAAAGAGTTGAATCACTCCTTATAAAGTGCAAAGACTAAGGTCCATAAAAGTCCATATGATAGTGATGTGACTCATATAATGTTAAAAGAAAAGTGATTTAGTGGGATCAAGAATCCGAAAAGCGATCCCACTAAATCACTTTTCTTTTAACATTATATGAGTCACATCACTATCATATGGACTTTTATGGACCTTAGTCTTTGCACTTTATAAGGAGTGATTCAATTCTTTTCACTAGCACCTTAAATGTATTTGCACACCGAAGAGTGATTTATCACTCAGTCACTCTTCAGAGGTACTGTTTTTGATATTTTAGCATAGTTTCTGGCACAGGGGTAGCAACATTTGGTGGGCACTCGTTGTTTTATCAATTGTTGTTTTATTATCAACTGCTATTCATTTATGGTATATTTATTCTTTGATTTGTACATGATCACATATTTATAATATTCTGCTCAGGATTGCGCTTCACTATTTTCTGTTAATTTGTACTAAACATTGCTACTGATGCGCTGCTGAACTTTTATCCATTTAAGTTTTGTTCCTTCACCTGAACATATCTGCTGGCTGCATCATCAGTTCTGACTTAATTAGATTTGCTCTAAGCATGGATTTTTATATATTTTTATCCAATATAAGTTTCCCTGGGTAGACAAAGGCCCTGGCTTGGTTTTGAGCTGCCAGCATTACTGACCTTCTGTAATAGGAGGTTTTGTTTCATTACAATGTAGACTCTGCACTTTACTTTCTTAATATATAATTATTTTTTTCCTTAATACATTTTTTCATTAGTATTTATTTGGATATTTAGCACAACTTTATAGATAGAAGAATGTTTTACTTTGTGTACACAAACTAAAGTCACTGGGTGACAAGTGGCTACCCAAAGAGGGAGAACCACATGGAACTGTTCTGGAACCATGTGAGAGAATTTGAGCATACACTCCATCCTCATAAAGCATGGGAATGAAGCGCTCTACAATGTTCCTGATTTTCCTGTATTCCAAACTGTATGGTGTGGAACATGTTATTATTATTATTTGAGACTCTTCTATGGCCAGTTTCACACAACAAACCAGGGTGTCCTGAAACAGCACGTAAAATAGTATTTCCCGGAGAGAGGCATTTTGCCGAGCCCAGGGATAATATTTCCCTGTTTACCTTTGAGAGCGGCATCCAAGAGGGAAATAGTGTCACAGTTCATCTGTCCGGTGAAAGGCAAATGTAACTGGTTATCATTTAAATAGTATTAAAAAATCATCCAAAGTCCCAAAAGACCCTGAACAGATGAACAACAAGTCATCAATGTAACCTCTCTCCAGAAATACTATTTTACATGCTAATTCTGGTCACCGCAGTCATGTGATTTGGGGAATACTGGTAGTACGATCTTTGAGATTACGGAGAATTTGTAGTGAGGAGAGTGATTTTAACAGGGAGACTACAGAAATGTGTTACAGGTTTTGCCAATGTGACTACAGGAAAAGAACACTTCAGAGGGCGGTGAGTATTGCTAAATCTACACATGAGAATGATTTGTTGTGTAAAACTGGCAAGCCCTTGCACATCATGTTATCAAAATTGGTTCCAAGGCAGGCCGAGTACCATAGCAGGCTCCAATATGGAGGCCCAACCATAAAGTGGGGAACATGATGTACTAAGCTGTTCCCTCACCACCAGGACCCCCATCACATGCCCCCATCACTGCTCCTCTGTCCAATGGCTGCTTCTCACTCTGGTTTCATTTCCCTGAAACCAGTAGTATGCACCTTGTGAATGCTTACTCGAATCAGCCCTAGATGCTCTGTACAGTTTATTGCTTTATGTTGTCTATCTGCATGCTTTGTGCATACTTAAAAAAATCAAATACAAATTATCTGATTAAAAATAAAAATGGTAACCTGCCTACAGGTGCTTCTCTCATTCTGGTGCTTCAGGACCTGAAGTGTCATAGACATCAGAAGCATTATTTGTTCCCCATGAAAGCCTGAAGGTGCTCCTTGAATTTTGGGCCTCTTTATGCATCTAGGCAGCAAAAAAAGACTCCCACATGTGGTAGCGCCATACTCAGGAGGAGTAGAAGAATGTGTTTTGGGATATAATTGTAAGCATGCCTATGTTGTTTATTGAGAAATACATTGTCAAATTGACAACATGTTTTTTTTAATTGTGGCATTACAACTTAAAAAAAGTCACCATGCACCCTGCTAAATACTTTGGACTGTCTAGTTTTCAAAATGGGGTAATTTTGGGGGGTATTGTACTGCCTTGACATTTTAGGGCCTCAAGAAAGTACACCAAGAATGATCAATTTCCAAATATACATACCATAGTTTGTAGACTTTGTAACTTTCCCACAGACTAAAAAATATACACTGATTTGGCTTATTTTTTTACCAAAGAAATGTAGCAGAATACATTTCAGCCTAAAATTATGAAAAAAAAACTTTTGTATTTGCAAAGTTTTATAACATAACTAGATTTTTTTTTACATTTTTGGTAGAGTAAAATCTGGTATACAGTAAAAAAGAAAAGCCCTGCTTCTTGGTTTGAAGGGGTGGAGACTGTTGACCCGAAACACGTAACCATGCCCCCTACATCGTGACATCATCCCAAGTGCTTCTGAGGACCACCGAAAGCTCCAAAAAGCCGCCCATCCCCAGAGCGTGGCTTGCATTCCTTGCAGCCTGATGGTACCAAGGGTGACAGCACATAGTACAGTTCCCACTGAGCTAGTAGGTTCTCAGCACAAGTATTTGTCCCAGCCACGGTTGGGCAACTGGGTATGCGCTATAATACTGGCTCAGCAGCAACTCCTGTTGGTTGCTATGGACAATGGCACTTGACTAGGTAATACAGCCACAATTTGGTGGGGCACATAACTCAGTTTCCCAGTTTTAACCACCACAAGGGTTCCAAAAGCAAAGCACAGGGCTCTAGCTCGATGAATTCCGGTTGCAAGGAGCAATGGCTGTGCAGGCTACCGTGGGCAACATCCCGGACGAGCTCCCAAATGTAGCACAACCCCCAAGGAGCTGCAGTTGTACTAGGGTCCTGCACCCTGCACAGCCAGGCACACTGAATTTTCACAGGCACTCCAGAGACAAAGAACTGTCCATGCCTTTGTTTTTGTGGTTTATTGAGGGTTATTAACTTGGATGGGGATGGGAGATTATGGGATACCCACTTGACTTCAGCAACAACACTTTAGCAACATCTTCACGGATATCTTCCTATACACAGTATATATACAGTCTATATAGAGTCTCCTTGACACTCCTCCTGCACTTTACTTGCTTGCAGACTCCAGCTGGATCGCTGTAAATGAATCAGACAGGCACAGTCAGATTTAGCAATGGCCTTATAGGCAGGAACTTGAAACCCCTTGTTGTGTAGCAGTACACAGTGATCAGCTTGCACTCCCCCTCCTGTGGCTACTGGTCCCAGCACCACCTCTTCAGGCACTGCCAACCCACCTGACTGCATCTACCCCTTTCACTAGCCCTTGGGCTAACTTTCCTCCACAGCCCTTCAGACTGACTCACACCAGCCCCGGCTGACTCTGCAGGAGATCTCCCAGGGAAGGGATGAAGACTTGGCACAACACTGTCTTGTCCCCAGTAGTGCTGCTCTACTTACACTGTCCTCCACTTGCCTCCAGGAAAGGCTTCCTCCATGTGTTGTGACAGGATCCTTCCAGCACCTGAGCTCTGGCCCAAGGTCACCCCCCCCAGAATAAGGGGTACCCTAGAGGGCCATCAGCAGTCTCCACAGCACTATATCTCCATCTACCATCCGACTTCCCTGCTGGCATGGCTCATGCCTATTTATGAGGTAAGCCTTCCCCCTCCCAGCCCTTTACTGGGGATTGGCTGAGGCCCTCTTAAATATCCCAAACAACCCCTCCTAACCTCCACCCACTAGGTCTCAAAGTTTCTACAAACTTCCGTCAGGATGACAGCCATGACTCACGGAACCCTGACCCATATTAGAGATGTGCAGAGTGATTGTTCAAACGTTATTTACATAAATGTGTTTAGTTATTATTATTATTATTATTATACAGGATTTATATAGCGCCAACAGTTTGCACAGCACTTTACAATATAAAGAGACATTACAGCAACAGTACAATTTAAAACAAGAGGGTTAGAGGGCCCTGCTCCTGTGAGCTTACAATCTAAGGGGGGGGGGCTGGTGAAACAAAAGGTAATGACAGTGGGGGATGAACTGATGAGGGGAGTAGAAGATTCTGTTGTTAGCTGGAAGCAGGATAGTCCTCCTTGAAGAGATGAGTTTTCAGGGATTGCCTAAAAGTGGACAGAGTAGGGGATAGGCGGACAAATTGGGGTAGAGAGTTTCAGAGGATCGGAGCGGCTCTGGAGAGGTCCTGGAGACGAGCATGTAAGGAAGAGACAAGGGAGCTAGAGAGCAGAAGGTCTTGGGAGGAGCGAAGAGGACTGTTTGGGTGATATTTGGAGATAAGATTGGTAATGTAGCTTGGGGCAGAATTGTAAATGGCTTTGTATGCCATGGTTGGGGTTTTGAATTTGATTCTTTGGAAATTGGGAAGCCAGTGGAGGGACTGGCAGAGAGGAGTGGCGGACACCGAACGGTTGGTAAGGTGGATGAGTCTGGCATCAGCATTCATGATAGACTGAAGAGGGGATAGCTTGCGGAGAGGGAGGCCAATTAGGAGGGAGTTACAATAGTCAAGGCGAGAGATAACAAGGGAGTGAATAAGTTGCTTAGTAGTGTCAGCTGTTAGGAAGGGATGTATTTTGGAGATGTTTTGAAGGTGAAGTCGGCACGATTTGGATAGTGATTGGATTTGGGGCTGAAAGGACAGGTCAGAGTCTAGGATTACACCTAGGACCTTGGCATGAGCGGAGGGACTGATAGTTGTATTATTGATCTTGATGGAGAAGTCAGGGGGAGGGGCACGGGCTGGAGGAAAAATGATGAGCTCAGTTTTAGAAAGATTGAATTTGAGGAAGTGGTGTGACATCCAAGCTGATATGTCAGTTAGTAAGTTAGTAATGCGAGAGGAGACTGAAGGAGTGAGGTGAGGAGTAGAGAGATAGATTTGGGTGTCATCAGCAGGTTAGTGATAGGTTTAGCACGGCTGAAGTGGAAGTTTTGTAGAGGTTTTATGTAGGGAAGGATTGTCGACTGTGATGATTCGTTGAATAAGTGAGGGAACAATAGAGAGCGGA
>BLSH010267099.1:1248849-1262041 GCA_018402905.1 Glandirana rugosa | reverse complement strand
AAATTATGCCCCCCCCCCCGGAAAAAGTTCTGCGGACGCCCATGGTCCAAGGACAGAACCTTGAGGTACCCCAACTGAAAGAGGAAGTGGAGAGGAGGAAACAGAGTTATAGCTCACACTGTAGGAGTGCTCTGACAGGTAGGAGGAGAGCCAGGAGAGAGCAGAGTCTCGAAGGCCAAGAGAGTGGAGTTTGTTAAGGAGGAGGGGATGGTCAACAGTATCAAAGGCCGCAGAGAGGTCGAGTAGTATGAGTATGGAGTAGTGGCCATTGGTTTTAGCAGTTAGCAGGTCATTAGTGAGCTTTAGTAGGGCAGTTTCAGTGGAGTGTAGCAAGCGAAAGCCAGACTGTAAGGGGTCAAGAAGGTTGTTGTCAGTGAGGTAGGAGCTAAGATGGTTGAAGACTAAGCGTTCTAAAAGTTTTGATGCAAATGGGAGCAAGGAGATGGGTCTTAAGTTGTTCAGGATGGTGGGATCCAGTGAGGGCTTTTTAAGTATAGGGGTGACCAGGGCATGTTTTAGAGGGGAGGGGAAGGTGCCAGTAGAGAGGGAGAGATTGAAGATGTGGGTGAGGGTGCGTAAGATAGAAGAAGAAGAGGGTGACTGTAATAGATGTGAGGGAACAGGATCCAGGGGACAGGTGGTAAGGTGGGCTTCTGAGAAAACTTTAGAGACCTCTTCGGTAGTAGCAAGGTCAAAAGAGGAGAGCATTGAGAGTGAAGTTGTACAGGGTATGTTACATGGGTAAGATTTCTGGGCAGTGGAGATGTCCCCACGAATTGCATCAGTCTTGTTTTTAAAGTGGTTTGCAATCTCGTGAGCAGTGAGCGAGTGACTGGGTGGAGGTGGAGAAAGTGGAGAGTTAAAAGTAGAGAAGAGACGATGAGGATTGGAGGACAGAGTATTAATTAGGGTGACAAAGTAAGTTTGTTTGGCAGCATGGAGGGAAGAAGTGTATTTTAAGAAGGCAGATTTATATTGGGTGAACGCATTCTGGGATTTGGTTTTACGCCACACTCGCTCCAGTGCACGGCTATGTCTCTTAAGGTTTCTGGTGTCGTGGGTCTGCCAAGGTTGTAATGGTCTGGGCCTGACATTTTGTGAAGTGAGAGGAGCAAGAGAATCCAGTGAGGATGAAAGTGAACTGTTGTAGATAGAGGTGGCCAGGTTAGGGCAAGATAGGGCTGAGATTTTGTCTTGGAGGTGGTCGGTTGCAGAGTAGAAAAGAAAAGGAATAAAGTGGCAGTTTAGTTTTGTTTCATTTGTTAGATTTGTTTCATTTGTTTAAACTGTTTTCGGAATTTGTTTTGTTTATTCATTTTCAAATCGATTTGAAAAGTTTTCGAATCAATTTAGAATAGTTTTCGAATTCAAAACGTTTTCAAATTAGAATCGTTTTCAAATTTGAATTGTTTTCGAATTTGAATCGTTTTAGAATTTGAACAGTTTTTAAATTAGAATAGTTTTCCAATTTCCAAGGAGAATGGGATGGAGTGGAAAATGGAGGAATAGAATGGAAAAAGATAAAAGATAGAATACGATAGAGGGGAATATAACAGAAAATGAAAGAATATAATGTGGTGGAGTGGAACAGAGCTTTTTTACTCTGTTGTATTCTATTCTTTTGTTTTCTGTTCTATTCTTTTCTATTCTATTTTTTTTTCTGTTCTATTCCTTTGCTTTCTATTCTATTTTGCTCTCTTTGGAAATTGGAAAACTATTCAAATTCAAGGACTTTTCGAATTTGAAACCTATTTGAATTTAATAAACTTTTTGAATTTGAAAACTATTCGAATTAGAAAAGTATTTGAAAACGATTCGAAAATTATTCAAATTTCGTACAAATTTTTTTGTTTTGTTATTTCAGATTCGTTTAAATTCAGTACTATTGTAATTCGGATACATCCGAATTCCCGAAAAAAGGAAAATTCATCTGAATTCTAATTCGGAATGAAACGAACCGCACGTGTGTAACCCATATTCACAGCTCAGACTTAGCCCTGAGCCAAAACAAAAATTTCATACACTAACAAACCTACACTACAAAACCTCTACAAACTACAAAACATCTAGCACACACTAGAGGGTGCTACATACCCAACTCAGTGATTCTGTTTTTGATTTTTATTTTGATTTTTCTGACATGTAGGTGTTATATCTTTTACTTGAATGTTATACGTTGCACTAGTAAATACAGTTGGATAAAACTAAAATTGTGTCTGTCTTCATTTCAGGCTGCAAAGCAACACAATGTGATTATTTTAAAGGTGGGTGATTTTTTTCTATACCCACTGTATATCACCAAATGCTGTATTTATTTTTCTTCTATCCCTTCTTTTGGGACGGCATATTCAAGTTTGCCATGTATTTATGTGCTATCTGTAGAAATACAAGAGTATTTTGCGTGTCCATGGTATTTTTATCTGTCCTCAAAGGCAAACTCCAACTTTGGGATTTACTAAAACTGGTGCAGCTGTATATATTAACCAATCAGCTACTAAATTCAGCTTGTTCAATTAAGCTTTGACAAGTAGGCTGGGTTCACACTATCCGACAAACGGACCGACATTGTGAGCACAAGTCGCATGATGTCACCAAATTAATGTTTCCCTATGAGAGCCGTCTTAACTGTTCCGACTTTGAAAAAGGTTCCTGCACTACTTTGGTCCGACTTTGATCCTACTTCATTCAGCCCATTGAATATCATTGAAGTAGGATCAAAGTCAGATCCTTGTAATAACCATCCAACTTGGTGATTACAGCAGCAGTAAAAGGAATTTATCTGACACTGGGATTGTTTTGATTGGTCAAAGGACAAGTCACTATCACAAAATCAGAGCAAAATCTTATGTTGTTCATTCAAGTCGGAAGGAAGTAGGACAGAAGTAGGACCGATGTTGCAGGGCAAAGTAGGATCAAAAGTCTGAGGCTGGGTTCACACCTTTGCGAATTGGATGTGGCTTAAACCGCATCCAATTCGCAGGACACTTGAAAACACATTGTTTTCAATGTGTCCGGTTCACATATGTGCGGTGCATTCGCACTCCGCATTGCACAAAAAAAGTGTGCCTTTTCTGTGCAGTGCAGTGCGAATACCCAGCACGTTGAGTTCAATGGGAGCGCATCTAACACGGAGATGAACGGGGATATTTCCCCTGCTCGTGGCTCCTCCCCATCTCTACCCCTGCAGCTGCTGCGCTGTGGGAATGGACAGGAGCCGCCGAACGGTGGCTCCGCCCCTTCCCGGCAGCAGACAGGCTGTAATTCGCATCGGACAGGTGTGAATCCAGCCTCCCTGTTTTTGTGTCGGATACTGTGATCCCAGCCTAAAACCTAGAAGCTGATTGGTTTCTATGCACAGCTGCACCAGTTTTAGTAAATTTCTCCCACGTTACACCCGCAGCAGCTACCAGTTTTGAAATCTGTTTTGCAGAGATCTGTGAATAGACTACAAGTCCTGTCTGCCACTGCAACAGACCATGAGTGTGGTGATCACTATGCTTGTAGTCCAGTGACACTTCCTCTAGCTCCCCATATGAAAGTCCGTACCTAACCTCTGCATAAATTGTCTTTGCAGGCCTGCTGGTTTGTTGTTTGCTGCCAGGTCCATTGAGTGCTGATGCTCATTCATTCACATCATTAAATGGTCAAATGGTAGAACATCATTTGACAACTGAATGACAGGAGGCGGGATTTAGTCTCAAGAATAAGCCCCACCCCTTTTCTAGTGCTAAACGCCACATTTTTTTCTTTCTGCTGTCAAATGACTAATTGCCCACTGAAGTTCTTTCATCTGACAAAGAAATGAAGGAAGGGGGTTTCATTTTGATGAACCCCATGCACTATTGGGTCTAGGATCAAAGGGGCTTCCTGGAAACAAATGACTTGAGTTGAAGACTGACACAGGTACTTCCAGGCAACGTCAATGCTGTTGTTACCTTAGGAGCATTTTGTACCAGGTCACAGGCACTTTAAAGTGAACAACTGAAAGCCCTGCTTACCTGCCTGAGCCACCAATCATCTTTCTCTCGAAGAGCTAAATCTTGCTGAAGAATCTTCAGCATTGGACACATTTACCCCAGCTGGGGTTCCTTCCTCCAGATGCTATGTCACTGCCAGGCCCTTTAATGACAATAGAGGCGATGAATAGGACCGCAGCAGGCAGAGGGGAACCAGGCATTCAACATTCCTGATAATGCTGAATGCTGAAGACTCTTCAAAAGAGCCAAGATCTTCAGGGCAGGGCAGGTAATTATTATTTTCTTTGCCAGTTATGTTTTCTGTTTTTTTTTTATTTTTTTATTTTATTGTAACCGAGCCAAATACTGTAGCTGCTGACTTTTAGTTACCTGTCCCCGGATCCAGTGCTGGCCTCACCTAACCTGATTCTTCAATAGGCCCCAGCATCCTGACTAAGAGAAACCAGCAGCTTCACACTTGGCATCCAACTGCGCATGCGTGAGCCGCGCTGTGCTTTGTGAATGGGTCCGCTGTCTTCTAGGACCTGTGGCCTGGGAAGGGGGGGCGGGGGAGGACGACTTCTGCTCAGATTGCCGGAAGTTGCGATGAGGGTTTGTGTCAAAATCAGGTACCCGCCCCCTACAAAATGATGTGCCAAATGTAAAGGAGGAGGAAGAGTGGGACTTCCCTTTTTGGGTGAAGTTCCACTTTAAAGCGGTAGTAAACCCATCCATTTAACGGTTTAAAAATCAGTTACATTTCCGGCACGTGCCGGAAATGTAACACTCCCATTGGTTGTGCTCTAAACCAAACTGTCAAACCATCCAATAGCTGGTGTCCTAGCTGATCACATGTGCAGCATCATGGCAGTTGTAGATTAAACAGAGGCCAAGATGGCGGCTTCCTTGGCTGAAAATGATAGGAGGGTTTACTACCACTTTAAGTCTGATGCTTCTGCAACACTGAATGCTATACCAGAGCTTGGATCCAGAATCTTTTCTATTTGTCATTTTTTTTCTTGTTATTTTTCTATATACTGCGAGGCTTTAAGCCTTGGTTATGTACCACTTTCTGATCTGTACATAATTATTTTGCATTGTAACTGTCCAATTGTTGGCTCTGTTTGTTTGTTTGACTGAACATTAATAAAACCTTTGTAAAATAAGTTCCACTTTAAATCTGAATATTAGGATAAGTATATATTGTATAAATACTAGAGCCTTGTCTATTCTTACTTGACTCTTGGTGTGATTCATGTATTTCTTTCAGATCTGTACAGTAATCCATTTTTCTTCTGTGAAGGAGCTTCCTGTAATAAAGACCGGTCACTGCTGCTCTCTCTCCTTCTACAGGGTGAGTGGTCTTGTCTCCGCCCCTCCTGTAGTTTTCTGCAGGCAAACTGCACTGGGTGGAGCCTGCTAGGTCCCTCCCACAGCTCTTCTCCCAGCACAGGTTATGTTTAACACAGTGATGATGTCACCATTACATTTACAATGCAATATCTGGGTTTTGAAAAGGCATTTGGTACACACAAAGTTGATTTATATCCTGTTGGGGCTATTGAAGAATAATACAGTGCCTTGAAAAAGTATTCCCACATTTTCCACATTTTGTCATGTTACAACCAAAAACGTAAATGTATTTTGTTGGGATTTCATGTGATAGACAGAAGCACAGCTTGAAGCTTGTGGGCCCCGATGCAAAAGTTGATCTGGGCCCCCCCCCCACCACCGCCCACCACCTCCACCGTGCGTGCAGATACACCCACCGCACGCCAAGATACTTGCTTAAGTGTCCTTTCACACAGAGAAGTCTGTTTTGACGGACTCCGCTTGCTTAGCACGGATTCATCCATTGATCCCTGCTGAGCCCGTGGATGACAGGTCCGTCTCTGCTTGCTGTGCAGAGACGAACCTGTCAGAGCCCTGCTCTCCTCTATGGGGAGATCGGATGAAGATGGACCCACCTGTCTGTTTTCATTCGATCCCATCCAATCCGATCCGCCAGACGTATCCGTCTGGATTTAGCGGACCGGATAGCGGCGGATGTCAGCAGACATGTCACCTCTGACATCCGTCGCACCATAGAGGTGAATGGAGTGTCCGATCAGGTCCACCTGAAAACTGACAGGCGGACCTCATTGGCTCGCATGTGTGAAAGGGGGTCTAAGAGTTTTGAGTTCCCAGAGTTCCTCCTTACATCAGAGGACAGGGATCACCCCTGGCAGGTCACTTAGCAGAACTCTTTTCTTTCCCATCCCAGCACTGTATACAGCTCCTCACCCCCACACTACACAGGGCTGAAATCACATTCCTTTAGACCAAAACATAGTGGCACATAATTGTGAAGCGGAAGGAAAAAAAATAAATGTTTTTTAAAATTTTTTACAAATAAATATGTAAGTATGTAAGTGTGGCGTGCATTTGTATTCAGCCCCCCAGTCAATACTTTGTAGAACCTCCTTTCACTGCAATTACAGCTGCAAGTCTTTTTGGGGAAGTCTCTACCAGCTTTGTACATCTTCTAGAGAGTGAAATATTTGCCCATTCTTCTTTGCAAAATAGCTCAAGCTCTGTCAGTTTGGATGGAGAGCCTCTGTGAACAACAATGTTCAAGTCTTGCCACAGATTCTCAATAGGATTTAGGTCTGGACTTTGACTGGGCCATTCTAACACATGAATATGCTTTGATCTAAACCATTCCATTGTAGCTCTGGCTGTATGTTTAGGGTCGTTGTCCTGCTGGAAGGTGAACCTCCGCCCCAGTTTCAAGTCTTTTGCAGAATTTAACAGGTTTTCTTCTAAGATTGCCCTGTATTTGGTTCCATCCAACTTCCTATCAACTCTGACCAGCTTCCCTGCCCCTGCTGAAGAAAAGCATCCCCACAACATGATGCTGCCACCACCATGTTTCACGGTGGGGATGGTGTGTTCAGGCTAATGTGCAGTGTTAGTTTTCTGCCACACATAGCGTTTTTTTATGCCAAAAAGTTCAATTTTGGTTTCATCTGACCAGAGCACTTTCTTCCACATGTTTGCTGTGTCCCCCACATGGCTTCTCACAAACTGCAAACGGGACTTCTTATGGCTTTCTTCTTGCCACTCTACTATAAAGGCCAGATTTGTGGAGTTCATGACTAATAGTTGTCTTGTGGACAGATTCTCCCACCTGAGCTGTGAAATTACCATTGGCCTATACTCTCTCATCTAAAGATTCCCTACCTTTGAAGATCTATATAAACTGTTGGAACTCTTATTATGAACTCTCTATGGCCCTGAGTGGCCTATATATATACTACATCACCCCCCCCCCCCTTTCTCCTCATCACGTTTTCCATAAGGTCTAGAGGTAGGTCCCCCTTCATAGACTTATAGACCTTCTTTTTCATTCATATTCATTCTATTGTATTTTATAATTTATTTTTATTTTTTATTTTTATTCATTTATTTTTGTGATTTCGTATGGTTTATATCCACCTGTTTTCACTTCCAGATTTACATTTTTTTAGCTTATGGGTTGTGTGTGCTTGGGGTGGAGGGACTGAAGAATCTGAGGGTTTCGCTCCTTCACTTTAACCCTATACACACCCATAGTATAATATTTATTTATAAACACAAGATATATATATTTCTCATGTATACATTTTGTTATATTGTTATATCCTTATAGGGTATTCTACCTAGGGTTTATTTGTAGTGCACATTTCATGTTTATTTATACATTTTTCTATTATTTTTGTTTAATTAGTGGTACTTTTAAGTCCCAATTAGCGCTACACATCTGACCCCCATTACCAAAGAAAGATCAGCAATGCCAGCCCTGTTTTTCTCTCGGGAAAGGTGTCCTTTCACGGTGGCCCTACAAAATATTCTCATAAGTCACATTTTACAGTCCAGAGCATTCTTAAAAGAATGCTCATTTTTTTTTTTTTGTTTTGCCCAAAATATAAATGTCACAGCTAAGTAATTTATTCATTATTTCTACTCTTCACAATCACTGAGGAATATAAAGCCGATTCTGTTCCTTTATATAAAGAATATCAGAGCTACTTACCAGAATGATGTGTTTATTTACAGACCTCGGCTTTCAATCACTTCTTCATATAAGATAATACTGAAATGCCATTTTATCTGTTTCTTCAAGCAAGCACTAGTCTATGTGTAATGAAAAACCCGTATGGTGAAAACCACTGAAAATAGATTTCACTTAAGTGGCTGACAGTTTAGATTATGGCGGATAATGGCAGTATAGAGGTTATGGGGGAATTATTCTGTATACAGAACGGCTATTTAGCTCTAGGACAAGGAAGGTTGCTTCAAATATCATTGCAAGAAATTGTGTTGCTGCAACTCGGCACCAGCTGAATGAAAAGGAGGAACTTGTGTCTTTATAAATATACTAACCATCCAAATCTACCTAAACTCAATTCCATCCCCACAGAGTCCAGCCCCCCCCCACATACTGTAGAAAAAAAGGTGGTTAAAGTGTATCTAAACCCAAATCCCAAAATGTAATATATTGCCGCTTACTAGGACAAGGTGTGGTGGCTGCATTTGTTTTTTTTTTTTGTCAAGATTCGTTTGCTCTATTATAACCTGGTAATCCTTTAAATTACGCATTTGCTGTTCCTGAGTGGTTACATCATTCCTCCACTGTACCTATGGAGGAAGCCATGTTGTCACTCTAAGCTGCTCTTCTGATATGGGCTACACACGTGTCTATATCTCTTTATCTCCATTACATGGGGGGGGGGGGCAGGGAAATTGGTAGATTGGTAGAGTATAGAGGATAACTAAGAAAGAAGATATTATTTGGTGCAGCTCAAAGGAAGTGACAAGGACACTTACTTTCTGGCAGGATCAATGGGCATTGTATTTTCTAAAAAAGGTTCTTAGCTTGGAAAAAGAAAACAAATGCAGCCAGCACATCTAAGGACTGTAAGCTTCAATAAAAAAAAAAAACATTTTGGGGGGCTTAGTTATGCTTTAAAGACAAAATTGCTCTCTGTATACTCAGTTATTACTGCTGTCCATGTGACATGCAGGATCTTCAGCAGCACTGACCCTGGGCGTCCCTTAACCACTTCCTTACTGGGCACTTAAACCCCCCTCCTGCCCGGACCAATTTTCAGTTTTCAGCGCTGTCGCTCTTTGAATGACAATTGCACGGTCGTGCGACGTTGTACCCAAACAAAATTTGCGTCCTTTTTCTCCACAAATAGAGCTTTCTTTTGATGGTATTTGATCCCCTCTGCGTCATTTCTGATCGCCGCTATAAACAAAAAAAGAGCAACAATTTTGAAAAAAAACCAATATTTTTTACTTTTTGCTATAATAAATATCCAATTTTACTGGTAATGGCGGCGATCTGCAATTTTTATCGGTACTGCGATATTGGGGCGGACATGTCGGACATTTTTGACACTTTTTTGGGACCAATGACATTTATACAGCGATTAGAAATTTAAATGTCCACTGATTAATGTATAAATGTCATTGGCAGTGAAGGGGTTAACCTGCAGGGGGCAGTGAAGGGGTTAACTATGTTCCCTGGGTGTGTTCTTATTGTGGGGGGGGGGGGGGCAGGGTTGACAGGGGCATGACAGATCTAACTGATCCCAGTGACAGGGATCAGTAGATCTGGCATGCCCCCCCTCACAGAAAGGGGAACCGCCATGTTTACTTCGGTGGTTCCCTGTTCCTCCTCTCTGTAAGGAGATCGCGGGTCTCCGGCGGACATCGGGTCCGCCCGACCCGCGGGCACGCTCCCGCAGCGTGCGGCGCAACGTGCGCGCACCGCTCGCGCCCGCGGGAGTGCGCCCAGTCTATAGACGTCCTCCCGGCATTTTAGAGCCGCGCTGTAGCCGTCATTCGGCTATGGCACAGATGGGAGGAGGTTAATTAGGCACAGAGTGGGACCAGCATAATGACAATAGAGTTGGGCAAACACCTGAATTTGCGGGATACTTGGCGGGATTAAAAAAAAAATGGCATGGAGCCCCCCCAAAATCCATACCAGACTCTCATCCGAGCAAGCCAGGAAAGGGGGGGGGGGCGAGCACCACATACCAGGCCACATGCCCTCAACATGGGGGGGGGGGTTCTTTGGAGGGGGATCTGCCCATGTTGATGAGGACAATGGCCTCTTCCCCCAAACCCTGGGCTGTGGTTGTGGGGATCTGTGGGCAGGGGGATTATCAGAATTTGGAAGCCCACTTTATTAAGAGGGCCCCCAGATCCCACCCCCCCATGTGAATGAGTATTGTACCCCTACCCGTTCACCAAAAAAAGTGTCAAAAAGAAATAAAAAATAAAAACACAGACACCGTTTTTGACAATTCCTTTATTAAAAATCAAAAAAAAAAAAAAAAGTACCCTGATGTAGATCTATCGTCACAACGCCCGCCGCCGCATTCAAATGGTGCTGAGCATCATTCAACCTGGAAGAGGGCAGACAGTGGACTGCAGGATGACGAGTGTCCCTGAAGACAGCATCAGGGAGGAGGGAAGTATTGAAGCTTTTTTTTTAATCACAATTGCTGAACTCAAAAGTGAGGATTTGCTTATAGAAATGTTAAGTGTACCTAAGTAAGTACTCTAAAAGTGTTACTTTCTGTCACAAATTCCTCCTGCAAAATAGTAGTGTCCAAAGCCTAATAGCTATAAGAATATCTGATGTGTGAGATCATCTAAGTTCTCTAACCCCTGGGCCGCGGACCGGTGCCAGTCCATGGCCTGTTGAGAGCCAAACTGTGCGGCAGGGGTTGGTAGCAGGCAGAGCGAGCCAGCACATGTTGAACTGCCACCCTCTGACCACCAGGGGGCACAGTTCTTCTCAGCGGTGCTACAAGAGGGAAGTCTGTGGTGGCTCCAACGGCCTTTACACCGGCTCCAGTATAGGAATCCCATCTGCAGCAGTTTACCATTGCATCCATCCTGCATCCCAGACCCCGCATCCTGCACATCCTGTAGGAATCCCACCTGCAGCAGTTCACCATCCCATCCATCCCATACTCCAAACCAGTGGCGGCTGGTGAAGTTTCAGGATGGGGGGCGCCCTTCCTTTTTGACCCCTCCTACTTCTCATAAGCCACACCCCTTATAGAATCCACCCACTCCGTCCCCTGTATTCCACATATTGTGTCAGGGTATACAGTTTGGCATCACAGGACACAGTATACAGTCCCAGCATCACAGGACAGAGTATACAGCTCTGCATCACAGGTGGGGTATATTGCAGCCAGTGACACAGTATGCAGCCACTACACAGGTATTGCAGCCAGTATCACAGTATACAGCCAGTGCATAGGTATTGCAGCCAGTGCACAGGTATTGCAGCCAGTATCACAGTATACAGCCAGTGCATAGGTATTGCAGCCAGTGCACAGGTATTGCAGCCAGTATCATAGTACACAGCCAGGACACAGGTATTGCAGCCAGTAGACAGGTATTGCAGCCAGTACACAGGTAAAGCAGCCAGTATCACAGTATGCAGCCAGTACACAGGTATTGCAGCCAGTATCACAGTATGCAGCCAGTACACAGGTATTGCAGCCAGTACACAGGTATTGCAGCTAGTACACAGAATACAGCCAGTACACAGGTATTGCAGCCAGTACACGGGTATTACAGCCAGTACGCAGGTATTGCAGCCAGTATCACAGTATACAGCCAGTACACAGGTGTTGCAGCCAGTATCACAGTATGCAGCCAGTACACAGGTACTGCAGCCAGTACCACAGTATACAGCCAATACACAGGTATTGTAGCCAGCACACAGGTATTGCAGCCAGTACACAGCACTTCAGTACACAGGTATTGCAGCCAGTACACAGGTATTGCAGCAAGTATCACAGGTATTGCAGCCAGTACACAGATATTGCAGCCAGTACACAGCACAGCAGTACACAGGTATTGCAGCCAGTACACAGGTATTGCAGCCAGTATCACAGGTATTGCAGCCAGTATCACAGCACAGTACCTCAGGGCAGTCAGATGCTCTCTCTCACACGGCCGACTGGCGGGAATAACAGGCGTGTGTGCAGTACAAGCACCAGCACGTCCACCAGCCCAGCCCCCACCCCAGTAACCTGACCAATGAGTCACTGGCTAGAGGCCAGTGACTGAGGCCAGAACCAATCAAGTGGCACACATAGATTCACTCTAAAAGCTGACCAATGGGCTTTGGGACTTGCTGTCAAAAGTTTCCCAAAAGGCCCAGGACAGCCATATACCTGCAGCCTATGTTTATTTTTTTTTTCAGAAATCAGCACTGGTACCCTCTATGTAGGAGCCGCCGATGCTCCAAACCCTGGATCCTGCACATCCTGTAGGAATCCCACCTGTAGCAGGTCACCACCCCATCCATCCTGCACTCCAGACCTTGGATCCTGAACATCTTCTATACAGTGACATTCCTTTGTCCACAGAATGCTTGTGAGTGTATTTTTAACTGTTTATTTCACAATAAAAATAACTACTACACTATACTGCTGCCTGGTGCCCCTATCTTTCCCCCCTCTCTTTTGCAGACACTGGGGTCCCAGCCTGGACAAGGAGCTAGCCTTTAGCAGTCAGTCAGTAGTTAGCTGATGATTTTTTAACTAGCGTCTTCCCATACATCTGGGTGCATTGATATCACTCCTTTATGTGTTTGTTGTATACTCTCAGATGCTGTACTTGGACTATCTAAAGTGACATTTTTAGATATATTTCATATACTGTATCTTCTGCTACTACAGGCTGCAAAACCCCTACCTCTGCCCCCCAAAGGGACCAGTCCAAGAGGGGTTGAATTTTGCGTGGCTGGTCCCTGAGGTTGGGGACCGCTGATCTAAGGCACTACTAGTCTCAGGAGATTTGGAGTGCGATTTGGTGATGTCACTACTGTGCTGCTCACTGTTCTCCTTGCTGTAGAGGAAGCTATACCTTAGGAACTGCAGTGCAAGGATCTCCGTTATGTCACCCGTCACCCGTTTCCTGATCAGTGGTCGTCACGGGCATCTGAGGGACATCGACCAAAAGAGGGGTAATGACTGAATAGTACTGACCCTCCCCCATTACTGATTCTTCGTCGTCCTCTACACTACCTTCATTTCTAGATGTCTTACTTACTTTCTCTTCATCCCTCTAGGAACGTGACGTCAAGGATTCCATATCGAAGGAGATGTCGTTCCTCTTGTCACTCGTCGTGTCATCACTGTAGTGGTTTAGCGTGAGGTTTAGAGGACTCTGAT
>BLSH010267099.1:1213605-1225281 GCA_018402905.1 Glandirana rugosa | reverse complement strand
ATACGTGGCACTGATATGCGGCACTGATGGACACTCCTAAGCGGCACTGATAAGTGGCACTGGGCACTGATGGGCACTGATAGGGGGCACTTTTAGGTGGTACAGGTGGGCACTTTTAGGTGGCACAGGTGGGCACTTTTAGGTGGCACAGGTGGGCACTGATAGGTGGCACAGGTGGGCACTGATAGGTGGGCACTTATAGGTGGCAGTGGTGGGCACTGGTGTAACAAGCACTGTTAGGGATGGCACTGGCAGGCATCATACATGGGCACAGTGCCATCCCTACAGTGCATAATAATGCCCTTACCTGGTGGTCTAGTGGGGGCTCCCTGGTGGTCCTGGGCGGCCTCTTTGTAATTCCCCTGGTGGTCCTGGGCGGCCTCCAATGCGATGTCCGGGGGGGGCTCCCTAGGGGTCCTGATCCGGCTCCCTGGTGGTCCAGTGGGGTGATCCTGAGGGTGGCTGCGCTGATAAACGTTCAGCGCAGCCCCCCCTGTCAGGAGAGCAGCCGATCGGCTCTCCGCTGCTCAGGTCTGCAGACCTGAGCAGAGGAAAAGCTGATCAACGGCTCTTCCTATTTACACTGTGATCAGCCGTGATTGGTCACGGCTGATCACATGGTGAAAGGCTTCGGATCGAAGCCTTTTACCTCGGTCGGTAATGCGGTGGGTCAGCCTGACCCACGGCACTACTGATCGCCGCGATGCGCCCCCCCAGGGGCGCGCGATCGCGGATTATCCTGAGGACGTCAATAGACGTCCAGTCAGGATAATGAACTCCCCGCCCGGACGTCATTTGTCAATGCGCCGGGCGGGAAGTGGTTAAGCACAAAATCACGTACCTGTACATCATTTTCTCCTTCGGATCTGGGGCGCACGTTGCTCCCGCTATGACTGGACACAGTGGGAGCCAATAAGCCGATCCGATGTCCGCAGGGAACCCAACAAATGTTCGGAGAGAGGCAGAACGGCGATCTGCCCATGTAAACAAGGCATACTGCCGTTCTGCCGGAGGGAAAAATGGAGATCTTGTGTTTCTGCTAAGCAGAAACATGGATCTATGTTTTCCTTTAGTCAAAGCACATTCCCCCACAGTTAGAAAGCACCCCCTAGGGACGCATTTATCCCTTTGATTGCCCCTGGTGTTAACCCCTTCCCTGCCAATGTCATTACAGTAACAGTGCATTTTTTTAGCACTGATCACTGTATTGGTGTCACTGGTCCCCAAAAAGTGTCAGTTAGTGTCAGATTTGTCACAGCCCCGCTAAAAATTGCTGCTCGTCGCCATTACTAGTAAAAAATATATATATAAAAAAAAAGTCCCTAAATCTATCCCATAGTTTGTAGACGCTATAACTTTTGTGCAAACCAATCAATATATCTATGCTTATTGGGATTTTTTTTACCAAAAACATGTAGCAGAATACATATTGGCCTAAATTTATGAAGAAATTAGATTTTTTTTACATTTTTCAAACTCTTACAGGCGAAGATTTATCTGCTTGCATTTTTGCGTCACCTGATTGCTCTTGTCCTCCTTCATCAACATGCTAATGACTGGGAGTAAAGAGTGCCCCATCTTTGGTATTAGGGGGAGGAATAGTGCCCTATCATTGGTGTCAGTGGGAGGAATAGTGCCCTATCATTGGTGTCAGTGGGAGGAATAGTGCCCTATCGTTGGTGTCAGTGGGAGGAATAGTGCCCTATAATTGGTGCCGGTGAGAGGAATAGTGACCCATCGTTGGTGTCAGTGGGAGGAATAGTGCCCTATCATTAGTTTCAGTGAGAGGAATGGTGCCCCATCATTGGTGTCATTGAGAGGAATGGTGCCCCATTGTTGATGTCAGTGAGAGAAAATAGTGCCCCATCGTTGGTGTCAGTTAAAGGAATAGTGCCCCATCATTGGTGTCAGTGAGAGGAATAGTGCCCTATCATTGGCGTCAGTGAGAGGAATAGTGTCTCCATCATTGGTGTCAGTGAGAGGAATAGTGCCCCATCATTGGTGTCAGTTAGGGGAATAGTGCTCCATCATTGGTGTCAGTGAGAGAAATAGTGCCCCATAATTGGTGTCAGTGAGAGGAATAGTGCCCTATCATTGGTGTCAATGAGAGGAATAGTGCCCTATCATTGTTGTCAGTGAGAGTGAGATAGTGTCCTATCATCGGTGTCAGTGAGAGGAATAGTGTCCTATCATCGGTGTCAGTGAGAGGAATAGTGCCCCATCATTGGTGTCAGTGAGAGGAATAGTGCCCCATAATTGGTGTCAGTGAGAGGAATAGTGCCCTATCATTGGTGTCAATGAGAGGAATAGTGCCCTATCATTGTTGTCAGTGAGAGAAATAGTGTCCCATCATTGGTGTAAGTGAGAGGAATAGTGCCCCATCATTGGTGTCAGTGAGAGAAATAGTGCCCTATCATCGGTGTCAGTGAGAGGAATAGTGCCCCATCATTGGTGTCAGTGAGAGGAATAGTGCCCCATCATTGGTGTAAGTGAGAGGAATAGTGCCCCATCATTGGTGTCAGTGAGAGGAATAGTGCCCCAAGGGCTGGATAAAAGCAAGCAAAGGGCTGCATGTGGCCCCTGGGCCAGTTTGGAGACCACTGTTCTAGAGGGATCTTACAGGTATGGTATATACATAGTTACATCGGTCCAAGCTGGTCCAATGTAACTTATGTAAAATATTCCATACTGGGAAGTATTGGTGGTAACTTTTACATTCACCAAAGATGTAATTTCGGTGTTCTACCTTTAAAGAGGAAGTAAACCCAGATGGGGTTTACTTTCCTCTACATTCCCCTGTAAAGTAGAAGCATAATGGGCTACTATGCATCGCATAGTAGCCCATTATGTGCCACTTACCTGCAAACGAAGCCTGCGACGTCCAGCGCTGTCCCCTGTGCTGGCAGTGTCCATCTTCTGCCCCTTTTCCTTCCGGGGGTCATGACTCCGGCTCTGTGACTGGCCGGAGTCGTGTGACGCCACTACCGTGCATGCACGCGGGAGCCGCCAGTCACGGCACGGTTGCAGTGGAGGAATGGCACAGAGGCTGTTTCTTCACTGCGCATGTGCCAATATGACGTAGGCATAGCTACAACCTTGCATATCTCCTGAACCGTGCAGGTTTAGGAGATATGCAGGGCACCTACAGGTAAGCCTTATCATAGGCTTACCTGTAGGTTAAAGTGGTTGTCACAAGTTGACAACTACTTTAACCGCTTGCCAACGTATACTGTACATATACGGAGGCAAGGAGGCTCTCCTGCGCAGGATCACGTACCTAGTACGTGATCCGGCACTTCCAGGTCTGGGGCGCGCATGCACGCCGCTGGCGACCCACTCCTGCTATGATTAGACACAGCGGGAGCTGATCTGCGGGTACCATGGACTCAATGTCTACCTGTACCTGCCAATCATTAGGCAGAGAGCCAGAACGGTGATCTGCCTACGTAAACAAGGCAGATTGCCATTCTGACAGTAAGAAAGGTGCATAGTTTTAGCACTGATCATGGTATTAGTGTCGCTGGTCCCCAAAAAGTGTCAAAAGTGTCAGTTAGTGTCCCGTTTGTCAGCCGCAATATTGCAATCACGCTATAATTCGCTGATCACCACCATTACTATTAAAAAATAAAAAAATATATTAATATATCCCGGGGAGGGCGTGGCCAAGAGTGGCATGTGAATGGACAGGTTTCACAGAGCTCCCTCATGCAATCCTTCATAGATCCTGATCCCAGCCACCAATCTTGCACCTTTTCTTGGATATACACAGACTAATACCACAGCGGACACCCCTGGCAACCGTGAGGACCCAATACAGAGGCATGGTGACCCGCAAACAGTAGGGAGAAGCCATGCAGCCTAAATCCAAACATGGCGCCACAGCAGCTTCCTCCCAGGGCTCTCAAGCAGAGACACAAAAGGCGCCTGGTAAGCCACCCAAAACCCCTAAAACTACAGTGAAAGATCCCCCCAGGGACATGCTATATTACACACAATAGCTGAATGAAGCAGTAAAGCAGCCTTTGGAGGAGGATTTGGGTGCCACCCCAATAACATTTGGATAGTGGGGCTCCCGGAGAAAGTGTTTGTTGAACAGTGGCTATTGACCACGTTTGGGAAAGAGGCGCTTACCCCACTATACTTTGTTGAAAGGGCTCACAGAGTCCCGTCTAGGCCTCTCCCTCCTGGCAACCCACTGCGCACAATGTTAACCAGAGCTAAATTTGCAGAGGTCAAGAAACGGCTGCAACGACTTCAGGCGTCATACGCCATGTTGTTCCCGCTAGGCTCCGGATCTAGGCTAGGGGCCAAGCCCACTTCTTTGACTCAGCTATGGAGGCCTCCAACTGGCTTGACGCCAAGGAACTCCAGCTTTGCCAAGCCAGAAGGGAGGAAGAAAGGGAGGACTGACCCTCATCTCTAAGATAAGTTGACATCTAACGTTTTGCCTATGAAGCAGTGCACTATCCTGCAACATGGTCATTAAAGAGGAGGGTCCGCCGCCCGCCGCGGTCCCTTTAATAATTAATAGTCAGCAGCTACACATACAATAGCTGCTGACTTTTAACTTTAGGATACTTACCTGTCCTGAAGCCCAGCGATGTCGGCACCGCTCATTGATCTTCGGATCGGTGGACGAGTGCTGACCCTGCCATGGAGGTTAAGGGAACCTGGACGTGTAGCCGTTCGGCTTCATGGCCGGGTCCCTACTGCGCATACTGCGCGAACCACAGCTGCACTCTCTCATTGGCGGCGGCAGAGGAGGAGGAGGGAGCCCGAGCTCCCAGATGTGTGGAAAAGGACACCTGTCTAAAAACAGGTGTCCTCTTCCCCCTCCCCCCGTGAGGAGGGCAGGAATCCGACCAGCGGAAGTTCCACTTTTGGGTGGAACTCCGTTTTAAGAACCTAAAAGATTCGGTTGGGAGATACAGTTACCCTATTTTCACTCTTAGCAAGAGTTCTTTCCGCCATTGGATTATCACTGGATTACAAATTAAGAGTAAGGCAGTTGTGGTTTGTACCCCTTCTCTTACGTTTAATAAGACGAGATGTTTCATCTGACAATGAGTTATTGTTTCAAATGAAGCCTGTTGCTTCCCAATGGAATACCATACAGTTTGTATATAACCCACTGAAGGAGTATTCCCTTAATGGAGAATCGTCAATACCCACAAGCGCAGTTAAAAGCGCCAGTTCTTTTTGTTTAACAATTGGGACCTTTTCCCAGAACGTATGTCAGTTTGATTCCAGATCAGATTACTCCCATTCCCACCATTGTACCATGGATGTACTAAAATACCCTGCTCCCCCTACACCTCCATGCTTATGGGACCCCTTGGTCCCCTTGGTCCACAACCCCTTGGTCCACATGTATTTACCTGAGTACTGCACGGTGCTGCTGCACCCGACAACAACTCTGGTTGCAACTGCTGTTATCCAGCTTCGCAATGACATCTGTACCTGTGATTTCATGGAATGTTAGAGGCATGCGGGAACCCCTTAAACGCACTATGGTGTCCTCTGCCCTTAAAAAACACCTATTTGTAATATGTGCCCTGCAGGAGACCCACTTTGCAATGCCTACGGTTTTCATGGGTGGGCTCAGCATATCACTCCATCCACACCTCCTACTCTAGGGGGGTGAGCGTGCTGATACATCGATCCATAAACTTTCAAGTGCTTAATAAACAGATTGACCCGGAAGGGCGATATGTTATACTTTTGTGTAAAATTTTTCAGGTTAAATGTATTTTGGTGGCGATGTATATCCTCCCGCCTTTCAACTCTTTGGTGTTAAGAACCCTGTTGATGTACCAGCTGGGCAGCCCAGACATCCCCTTAATCTTAGTAGGGGACCTTAACTGCTTTTGAATCCTGCACTAGACAAGCACGACCCCAACCTGCGGTGGGAGCCAAACACCCCCGCACCACTTTATTGAAATTCATTGAGGAGCTGGGCTGGGCAGAC
Organism: Glandirana rugosa; assembly: GCA_018402905.1. Lineage (NCBI taxonomy): Eukaryota > Metazoa > Chordata > Amphibia > Anura > Ranidae > Glandirana > Glandirana rugosa. The sequence continues at coordinate 1,219,313 of BLSH010267099.1, read as the reverse complement.
CCTTGGAGAATCAGGAATCCTTTGCAGAAGCAATTTTCATGCTTCTCCGAGTAACACTTGTCCCTGTCCAGAATTTACCTGAGTCTTTGCACCCCAAATGCCTCGCCCCAAGTCCAAGACATTCAATACCTGGTTAGGAGTATCTCTGACCACTCCCCCCTAGTGGTCTGGCTAAGTGTTAGGCCTGCCTCGTCCCTGCCAAGAGCCCCATGGAAGTTAAATGCCTTTTGGCTGAACCTTTTTCCCTACCCAGACAGGATTACGGCCGAGATTTCCACATACTGGCAACACAACAGAGACCACCCTGACCTCCTGGTTTCATGGAATGCTTTTTAAAGCATTCTTGAGAGGGGTACTTATTACTGAGGTTAATACCATTACACACAGACCCAGAAGGAACAGGCTGCCCAGCTGGTGCGTCGACTAAAGGCGGAGTTTATTGCAGACTCTTCAGATCCTGCCCGGGAGTCTTCTATTGGCCGCACAAGCGGCAGTTGACCAACTGGCAACTTTCTCGGCAGACAGGAAGCGCTTTTTTAGCAGATTGGCTTTCTACGAGGAGGGAGAACAGACCAGTAGACTGTTGGCCAAAATCGTGAAAGCTAAACAGACCTCCTGCACTATAGGGGCACTCCGCACAAACGGGGGCAAAGTGGTAAATGACCCGAATGACATCATGCAGGAGCTGGTGGGGTTTTACTCAGATCTGTACCGCTCCAGGCAGAATTACACAACTGAGGAATTGCAGAATTTTTTAGGAGGGATTGAACTACCTACCCTGTCACCATCTCAACAACCGATGCTAGATTCCCCCTTAACAGAAGAGGAGTTGTATGCAGCTCTCAACTCTTTCCCTAACTCCAAAGCCCCTGGAGATGATGGGCTCCCGGTGGAGCTATTCAAACAGTACGGGGAAGCCATAGTACCGCACCTCCCTAAGGTCTTTAATGCAGCTAGAGACAGGCAGACCCTCCCCAAATCCATGACTAAGGCTAGTATCGTACTTCTTCTCAGGCCAGGAAAGGATCCCCTGGATCCGAGTTCATATAGGCCCATTTCCCTCCTACAGGTAGATATTAAAATCTTAGCTAAAGCACTGGCCCCTTCAAATACGGAGATATCCACGAAAAGTTAATGCTATACGCGGATGACACTATGCTGCTCCTGGGTGACACAGCAGTGTCAGTTGTCACCGAATTCTGAACATTTTCGGGATTGGTGATTAACTGGACTAAATCCTCAAATCTGTTGTTAGATTCACAGGCCAGCTGCCAGGGCACAACACAAACATACCAGTGACACCCTCCTTTAAGTACCCAGGGGTATATTTCACCCCACAGCCCAGGAACTATGTGACCTTAAATCTGTCCCCACTACAGGGTTGCATACGGGACAAAACCAAAATATGGGCCAAACTTAAGATGTCACTAGTGGACCGCATAAACCTTATAAAAATGGTATTCATGCCACAACTTTTGTACATACTGCATAATACGCTCATGGTAGTCCGACTCCTTTTGCATCATAAATTCATTGTTTCACTCCTTCATCTGGCTCGACAAGTCTCCAAGAATCACACTCAAGCAATTACAAAATCCAAAGGAGAATGGGGGTTTGGCTTTACCCAACCCCTGGCTCTATTACTTGGCAGCTCAGCTGCAACACATTGATTACTTGGCAGCTCAGCTGCAACACATTGCTCGGGCTTTGCCCAAGGTAATGGCCAGTAAAGGGGGGAACGCAGACCCAACCACAGCTCTGTCATGACATGTCGCGGACCTGTGAGACACAGTGGCGGCTGGTGAGTCTTTAGGATGGGAAGGCTCCAGGCCCCGCCCTTCCCTTTTGACTCTTCCTACTTCTCATAAGCCCCACACCTTATAGAATCCACCCACTCCATCTCCTGTATTCCACATATTGTGTCAGGAGTATACAGCTTGGCATCACAGGACACAGTATACAACTTAGCATCACAGGTAGGGGTATATTGCAGCCAGTAACACAGTATGCAGCTCAGCATCACAGGTGGGGTATATTCAGCGAGTACACAGAATATTCAGCCAGTACATAGTATATTCAGCGAGTACACAGTATATAGCCAGTACACAGTATATTCAGCGAGTACACAGTATATAGCCAGTACACAGTATATTCAGCGGGTACACAGTATATAGCCAGTACGCAGTATATTCAGCAAGTACACAGTATATAGCCAGTACACAGTATATTCAGCCAGTACACAGTATATAGCCAGTACACAGTATATAGCCAGTACACAGTATATTCAGCCAGTACTCAGTATATAGCTCAGCATCAAAGGTGGGGTATATTCAGCCAGTACACAGTTTATTCAGCCAGTACACAGTATACAGCTCAGCATCACAGGTAGGGGTATATTCAGCCAGTAACACAGTATACAGCAATTGGTATAATGGTACCTGGCTGGCTTCAAGGCTTGGCTTCAGGCTTGGGTACCAGGCTGGCTAGGACGAACGGACTGTCATTGGATGTGGAGACGACTGGAGTGGTGGTAGTCAGTCACTGGTGGTCTGGCTGGCACTGGCAGGCACTTTGTCCTCAGACAGCCGGGAGGGGAGAGAGTTGGCCTGGCCTGGCACTGGCAGTAGCAGGTGCAGAGGAAGACGGACGGTGGGGAAACCAGCGGAGTGCTGCGCCTGCGTGGAGTCACACGCCCAGCAGCATGTTCTCCACACTCCCGCCCACCGCACCCTGACATAGCCAATCACTGGAAGTCACTGGCTCAGGGCAGCCAATTAGTGTATGTATGTGCGCTTCTTTGGCGCACATACACACACTTTTAGGACTGACCAATAGGCTCACTAATGCTGTCAGCAGACAGCAAGGAGCCGAAGAAAAAAATAAATAAATAAAAATAAGTATATCGGTGCCACCTTTAGGGGGGTTGGGCGGACTTTTTTTTTTCCTTCACTCCCAGCGGGGAGGCGGTGCCCAGGCGCCCCCTACCTACCAGCCGTCGCTGGTGAGATGTGGCCATGTGGCTGGAGGCACTGGCCTATTCTACATCTAACAAACTATTTCCCACCTATGTGTTGATGCAAAAGGTCTGGAATAAGGCCAGATACCTACAAGACGTCACAGGCTTTACTGGATATAGTCTTATCTGGGAGAATGGGCACTATGGGGAATTACAGTACCTGCCGTGTGCCAATAGATGGAAGCATTTGCAAGATTGGATCATTGCAAACCAAATTCAGCCTTCCCCAAACCATGTACTTTTCATATGTGCAATTACATCGCGCGGTCAGGACACAATCAAAAGAGGCCTCATGGGAACAATCCCCAGCCCCTATTTTCCATTATATGACTGAGGTATTTCACTTTAAGGGATTTATATCCCAATGCTATGCCATGCTGTCAAATGCACACCTGAGGGGCTGTCCCTCCAAAGTAGCCCCCCTGTGGGAGAAGGATGTGGGTGCATTTGAGGAGGACCAATGGGAGGAGGCCCTACAGGCAATATAATTCTGCTCCCTCAATGTGGCGCAACGCCTCTCCCAACTATATATTATCCTGCGAGTACACTTTACCCCTTCAAAACTGCACAGGATGGGCCTAAGAGACAACTCCAAGTGCACCAGCTGCCTCAGAGACCACGGTGACCTTATTCACAAACTTTGGAGATGCCCCAAGCTCTGTCTCTACTGGACAAGGGTAGTGAACACTATCAACAGAGTGTTCCAGGTGGGAATCCCATTGGACCCAAGGCCCTGTCTGCTGGGCATCCTTGATGATCTTTCCATTGAGAATATCCACAAACAGGCGATTGACAGTGCACTTTTCCAGGCTTTCTCAGACATTGGAAGGAGACTGAGCCTCTCACGCTCAGAGAATGGACAAACCAAATGGGGGATACCCTCAGATTGGTGAAATACATCTTTCAGCATAGGGGTCATGCAAAGTAGTTTAACACGCTATGGTCACCATGGCTAGATACTCCTGGCCTCAGCCCAGTTGACTTGGTGTTAGACAGGATACTTATATGAATAAGGGTTAATACTGTTGATATTGCTTGCAAGTCGGACTCGGAGCAGGCACATAACCAAGGAGGGGACTGGGGGGTGTGGGCGAGTTATATAGCACACCGTATGTAACATTGTTCTCAATAGTGGGATATATTGTCATGTTATTCTAAATGTTTGCATACAATATCTGGAACATGTAAAGTTGACTAATTTGTTAACACGTTTCACTTCAATAAAATCCTTTTTGATTTAAAAATAAATATATCCCAGAGTCTGTAGACTCTATAACGTTTGTGCAAACCAATCAATATACGCTTATTGGGATTTTTTACCAAAAATATGTAGCAGAATTCAGTTTGGCCAAAATTTATGAAGAAATTAGATTTTTTTAAATTTTTATAAAAGAAAGTAAAAATGTGTTTTTTTTTCAAAATTGACAGTCTTTTTTTGTTTATAGCGCAAAAAAAAAAAACAAAATGCAGAGGTGATTAAATACCACCAAAATGAATCTCTATTTGTGGGAAAAAAACAACATATTTTTTATGTGGGTACAGCGTCGCACGACCGCGCAATTGTCAGTCAAGATAATGCAGTGCTGTATTGCAAAAAATGGCCTGGTCATGATGGTAGTAAGTCTTCCAGAGGTCAAGTGGTTAATTAACACATTATTGTTGAAATTAGCTGGCTCTCTATTTTACAAATTCTTCTCCTCGTTCACAGACAGATAGCATTTTGCTGCGAAGCGTGCAGTTCACAGGCTGCCGGCACGAAGAATCAAATAGCTCAGAGCAATTAAGAAGGACTTGGAAGGAAAATCTCAGCTGAGCCGGTGTTTCGGCGATGATTGAGAGCGAGATCTCAGGGGTAGGAGTTAGAGATAAACAGCTGGCCCCCCAAAACAATCCAGAAACAGGGGCTGTGGGAAAAGAGCTGCTCTGATCACAAGACACATTAAAAAAAAAAAAAGAAAATCCTCGCAGCTTTCATAAGCAAATAAAGCTGGGAGAGCACATTGATGCTACTGATAAATAAAAATCACCCTATTGTTATCTTGCACAATGACATGTTTGCAGCTGACAGCTATCAAGTGTAAATGCATGACGAGGAGCAGCGAAAATTGCGGAGCGGAAGATTATTTCGCAAGCAGTGGAAAAAAAATGGGGAGGCACGAGTGACTCCTAAAGCGTCACTGCATGCTTTAATGGGTACTTTATTACTACTAATAATATAAATTTATGACAACTAATTGTAATGCCTTTATATTTTATATGAGTATGCAGCAATGTGTCTATGTATATGTTAAAGCTGAGTTCCGGGTATGGATTTTATTGCATACTTTCCTTGCTCCAGGTGGACCAATACACAGTATCTCACAAAAGTTAGTACACCCCTCACATTTTTGTAAATATTTTATTCTATGTTTTCATGTGACAACACTGAAGAAATGACACTTTGCTACAATGTAAAGTAGTGAGTGTACAGCTTGTATAACAGTGTAAATTTGCTGTCCCCTCAAAATAACTCAAGACACAGCCACTAATGTCTAAACCACTGGCAACAAAAGTGAGTACACCCCTAAGGGAAAATGTCCAAATTGGGCCCAAAGTGTCAATATTTTGTGTGGCCACCATTATTTTCCAGCACTGCCTGGACCTCGTTCCTGTTAAACGTTATTTTAGGTATGGGCCTTGAGTCGAAATTGTA
>BLSH010267099.1:1170551-1194784 GCA_018402905.1 Glandirana rugosa | reverse complement strand
TGCATTTGGTGGGTACAGATAAGCTGCATTTGGTGGGCCCTGGTAGACTGGAATTGGTGGGCACTGGTAGGCTGCATTTGGTGGGAACTGGTAGGCTGCATTTGATGGGCACTGATAAGGCTGCATTTGGTGAGCACTTGCAGGCTGCAATTGGTGGGCACTGGTAGGCTTCATTTGATGGGCATTGCACTCGTAAACTACATTTGGTGGGTACTGATAAGCTGCATTTGGTGGGCACTGATAAGGCTGCATTTGGTGGGCCCTGGTAGACTGGAATTGGTGGGCACTGGTAGGCTGCATTTGGTGGGAACTGGTAGGCTGCATTTGATGGGCACTGATAAGCTGCATTTGGTGGGTACTGAGGAGCTGCATTTGATGGGCATTGGTAGGCTGCAATTGGTGGGCACTGATAAGCTGCATTTGATGGGTATTTATAAGCTGCATTTGGTGGGCACTGATGAGCTGCATTTGGTGGGCACTGGTAGACTGCAATTGGGGGGCACTGGTAAGCTGCATTTGATGGGCACTGAAAAGCTGCATTTGGTGGGCACTTGTAGGCTGCAATTGGTGGGCACTAGTAGGCTGTACTTGGTGGGCACTGGTAGGCTGCAATTGGCGGGCACTGGTAGGCAGCATTTGATGGGCACTGATTAGGCTGCATTTGGTGGGCACTGGTAGGCTTCAATTGGTGGGCACTGATGAGGCTGCATTTGATGGGCACTTGTGGGCTGCATTTGACGCATTGATCTCTTGTATCATGTCTGCAGTCTCTGACTGTCTCTTGTACTGTGCCCATCAGAGACAGTCCCCCCCCCCCAGGTCTCATTAAGCCTTGTACACACGGGATGATGATCGCATACAACAGGTCGTACTAACGACCGTTGTATGTGATATCGATCGTTCGTATGCGCGATTAGAACAGCCGACGTACGATAGTCGTACAAGGGAGTTGTATGAGCAGACTAGAAAACTTGGTCGTACCAACAAGCTCTCATACGACCGTTGTATCGTGTGTACAGAGCAGTTGGTACAACAAGTTGTATTGTGCAAAACACGCATGCTCCAAAGTCAGGAACGGCCGGATGCTAATTACATGCACCTGAACGTTCTTCTGTGGTCGTACGATCGTGTAGTGCAGTCATTATGCTACATACAACAGCCAACATACGATTTTGACACGATCATACGTGCGATCGTCGTCCCATGTGTACGGGGCTTTAGAGTATTCTTTTTCTGTATTTTGTTTATTTTTAAGAGATCATGGGATGATCCCAGGGCAATGAAGACTCCTTAGGGGAGCATCTCTGTATTTGAGTCATTGCCATAGAAACATTTGTAAAGGGGAGGAGTTAGTAAGATAACCACGCCCATGTGGGGCGCCAGAAATATTTTTGCACCCAGGCGCCTGTGACCCTAGGATCGGCCCTGCCTGCAAGTATCCTGTTAGTGACTGTGCAGCAGACATTCACTCGCACAGTACACGTGCGCACATGGCCCTCTGCGGCCGCCATTTTAACTTGTGAATAAACTTTGCTTTCTCCACTTTCTGACAAAATGGTTGCACTCAACACTTTAAAACAGACATTAGCACAGGACACTTTCTCTTCGATTGCGGTCCTGCAATCCACACGGCAAGCCATGACAAAATGACGTTTTCTCAAACACTTTATCCGCCCGTTGCTAGTGACAACCATCGCTGCGATAGATTCAGGGGATAATCCCGGACTGACGAGCTCTCATATGTAGCGGTACCCCCGAAGGAGCTGCTAATGAAATTTATATTTTCCAGAGCCTCCCACTGAATATTCTTGCAGCCAGTCACTATGGTATTTTTACACAGCCAGGTGCACACACAATCCTGCTTGTTTCCAATGACCAGTCTAGGGGATGAATTTTCAATGCTTTATTGTAGATAGAGATAGGATACTCCAAGTAACTGAATGTAACTGAGGACAAATTCTCCCTAGGTTCTGTACAGCAGACAGTCAGTGGCTTCACACAGCAGACTGACTTCAATGAAACAAGTCCATCTTTTAGCAACAAAGGACATGCAGGACTTTGTTTCTTCAAGACACCAGCCAGTGTCTCCTTTCTAACTCAATGTAGCAGACTACCAAGGCACTCTATGGCAGGCTGACTCTAGCAGAACAGGTCCCTTGTTAAGCAGTAAGGACAGAAGCTGGACTCTGTTCTTCAAGACACTCCCCAGTGTCTCCTTTCTAGCTGACACACCCAATTAAGCTCATATGAAGGCAGGGGAAATTCTAGCACACAGTCTCAGGGATTCTCTCACAGATCTGTACCCACACCATGTCCTGGGACAGTCGGTACCTTGTTTTACCAACCTCCAAGTGACACTTTGCCACTGCAGTATCAGACCGAATCCAGAGACATCCTCCCTCTGTCAGCTTTCAAAGAACTGTGGGTTTCAGCTTCAGCATCCGGATAGGCCTCGACTAGGCCTAGCAGCCGGCAGCCTCCTGGATAGGCTCTCGGGCCTAGCAGCCAGGAGCTAAACATACACCTCACCCCTCAAGCCTGAGTGGGGTGGGACTCCTAACCTTGAGCCCATGTGCTCCCTTTTATATGAAGGTGTTCACCCAAGATGCAGTGGGGTCACCACTCCCCTGCTAGCTGGTCAGAACCACCTCCAAATACACCTGCTGTCACTGGCTGAGGCTTTTCCCCTCTGTCCAATAGTGGTAAATGGTAAAAGATCTACAGACCATATGAAACAGCACCAGAGCACATAGAGGAGACCTTACTTAAATCAGGCTCTCTGATAAGCAGACAGCATGTAAATTTACCTGTCAGCTCCTCTGTTAAGCAGACAGAGCCAAAAACTATATACACTCTCTAGTACCCAAACTAGGAGGGCACTACATCTACAGTTACCCAGCATGCCAGCCCATCAGAGCTTGTCTCTCTGGGATAGGCCAGGGCTATATCAATATTCATGCTGCCATCTGCATAGCTCCACAACTATCATCCAGAAACGTCTCCAGTTCCCTGGATACAGAGAAAGCTATAGACTAGAGTGGCGACAGCTGAATACACTGAGCAGACTTGCCTTGCAGATTACAGCTTCTCTGATTACAGTGAGCAGAATATGCTTTTACTTCAACCAATACAGCCACACTGAATACAGCGTGGCAACTAAATTTACCTATCAATTGCACAACTAAATCTTCGTACACATGATGCGATAGTTGTACGAAGGCACGTCCAACTTTTCTCAAAATTGGCTGCCTGTGATTTTGTCTAGCGTACTGACGTGAGTCAAGTTATCGTTCGACAAAGCCAAGTGTAGTGACGTGTTACGAGCATATAAAGAGGAATTTCAGGTGAATGTGAATTGTGAATTACGGACGCAGGTTACACGACCGAACACTTCCTGGATTCCGAGCATGCGTGTTTGTACTTCCAACTTTTGTTTGGCCAACTTCTGTACACACGAGCCGAAAATTGGCCAACGTTTTCTAGTCTTCACGATAATTGAAAATTGGCTGTCGAATGGTGCATATGGGCCTTAACTCTATCCTCTGTCTTATCTAATGCCTAGCACCTATCTAGGAGGTTTCTACATATACAGTGTATATATATATATATATTTTTTAATTGTATTACCTGCCAAAATATTCCTATTCAGCCTATGATGCAGACATTTTTTTAAAGCACTTTCAAAAGTAATTTTCAACATTTTTTAATATATAACAGATTGTTGTGAATTTTCAACATGACATCCTCTGCTAGGAAGGAAATGCTTCTGTTTCTGAATGTGCCACTTATCTAACTACAGCAGTAACCTGTACAGAATGAATTAATTGATGTTTAAAAATCCTTGTCAACAATTCATTCTAATTAGGTAACTGTATTAGAAAGATAAGTGTGAGGCTCAGGAGCAGAACATGTTCAGGATTAGAAAGAACTGCAGAACAATTCCAGCCAAAACTTTTTTTTTAGATAAAGTGGTAAAAGGGTTAGAACTTCTTCCAGCTTCTATTTGGGCTTTTGTCCCTATTGGAGAGATTTTTCTTCATTTTCTTTTTCTGTGACCCCAGGACAAAAGTGGAGCAAGTGTCACCAGCACAATGGGGACGTGGACAGCAAACTCAACCATCCCCTCCTCTACTAAAGGTTCATTTAAAAAGCAGCCGTATGGCCGCACCACCGCCATAGTACTGCTAAATAAAAATAGTGCACATATATAAAGCACAGCAGTGTGCATTGTGCTTGAGAAGTCCAAAGCTGTCAGAGTGCAATAATAATGGATGTGTAACCCTGCAGATTATAAAGGAAAACCAATAGTGATATACTCTCTTCATTATAAATGAAGCCTTAAAAAATAAAAGGGATTTTCTTTAGCTTTGTCTCTCTCCCCCATGGAGAGATTTCACATAAAACCCACAGGCACTTTCACATGGGGATAGAGAGTAAGGAAATCTCCCCAACATGAGCACAACTGACAGAGGTTCTGACCCTTTTAATACAGTGTGCTGCCAAGATACAAGACTCAGAGAACATTATTGGTTTTCTAGGGAAAGAGCACTGCAGTATCTTTCCTTTGAGACTATTCTTTCTTTAAATGAAAGCTCACATTACACACACAAGCGAATGAGTCAGAGAAGTCACCTTCTTCAGTGGCTGCCGGCTTCTAGCAGTTTATGATCTCCAGGGACTACATGAGTGCATTGTTGCATAGAAGCAAACAAGCCTAATGTAAACATGCCATTGTTTACATCGGCTGAGCCTGCGATGACAGCTTTCAGAACACTGAAAAAGAAAAGGTAGAAGTAGAAAATTGTATTTGCAAAGTTGCTTTGTTTACTTGGATATAGTTAAACCAGCAAAAGTGTTTTAGATGTCCAGCCATGCCACACTGGAATTCAGAGACCCATCTGTGCTTTCTTCTAGAAATGTCTGTGTAAGAAAGGGAATGCCAATATACAAGATGGCTTCTCTGGACAAACTCCTCTACACAGGCTAATAGATATTCCCGTTCACACCCAAAGAAATTGGGCACTTCTAATACAAATGCGCATACCCGTGCACGCACTTGTGCAAGCGTGCATACCCATGCGTGCTGGCACTCACGTGCACTGGTGACAGATGTTGGTGCCAAACAGCTATTTAAACTAGGCCAGTATTCAGAATCAGTGATGCTTTGTCTTCAGCCTCCTGTGTATCATGTGTTCCTGTGATTCTGAATCCTGATTCAAGTTGTTGACTTGGCTTGTCTTGACCATTCCCTGAACTCCGCCTGCACTGACCTCGGCTTGTCCCCTGACCTCCGCTTTTGTAAGCCCCATTGGCTTTTGCTTCTCTGATCGGTTCCAGACCCGGCTTGTTTCCTGACCATGATCCTGCCTGTACCTGATCCATCCTGCCTGTGTATGACCTGGCCTGTCTGACCTTGCTACTCTGCCTGATGTCATTGGTACCTACCTTCCACCCTGCAGTTCTGGCTGAAGTACCATCTGCTATCAGCAACTCTTTCAGCTGCCCGCTGTTACCCATGCCAACCTGCCTCAGTCTGCTGCCTACCAGCTCGCTTGCTTACTGGAGCCTTCTGACTACTTCAGCTGCCCAATGTGAACACCTGCTCTGCTGCTAGCAAGGCTTACAGGCACTTGTGCCACTCTGTAATCCTATGCCTCCTGTCTACTCTATCAGGGGGCCCAAGTTAGAGGTGTAAGAGGGGCCTTCCTCATCATATCAGGCTCTGCTACCTGGTACGTGATAGTCTGCATCACTGGTTCCTTCAGCATTTAGGCTTAGTTTATATTTGCCGTTGATGGGTGATAAAAATAGGCCCTTGAGTCACATTTTCTCTTCCTGCTTATGCCTCCCTGCCCTTTAAGAGGTTCCAAATGCCAGGAGGCAGGAGCAGGCATTCCAATAATGTGACTGCTGTGATTGGCAGTCACAGCAATCACATGGTCGGAAAGCTTCCAAGCACAAGTATGTATTGGGAGCTTTCCAGCACCCACCAGTCAGTGGCAGCCCGCCCATAAGGGGCGCCGCCCCCCTAATCCATGCGTCCGGCCCCTAATCTACATGCAGGGCACTGGATGCATGGATTTCAATGTTTTTTATCTTTTTATTTTTGAAGCACTAAGGCTGAGCTGTAATTGGCTCAAAAAAGTGTGGCCTTGGGGCGCATAGCACTGCCCTGCACTGCACCCTGAGCCCACCCAGTTCTGTGACAATAGTGAATTAATATTCGCTATTGTCAAATTCTGCCAACGTGTTTAGCCACCCATCTACCAGCTTGAGCAGATTTGGGCCAGGTGGGTTTTGTTCCGGGCAGAGAGGCCAGAAATAACACGATAAAAGCCTTGAACATACACCACTGGCTTACAACTACCAACTGAGAGGGTTTCTTTCTATCAATGGATGCGGAGAAGGCGTTTGATCAAGTGGCCTGGGACTACATGGCTGAGGTTTTGAGAGCCATAGGAAATGGAGCATGGATGCGTGTATTTATTCTAGCATTATACTCCAACCCAACAGCCACAGTCAGGGTTAATGGCCACTTATCGAACGTCTTCTCCATCCACTATGGTACGAGACAGGGGTGTCCTTTGACCCCCATGTTATATATTCTCACACTAGAACCTCTACTCAGGTGTAGTAGGACTAATCTGGATATTACCGGCATAACTGTTCAACACCGGGAATTTAAAATTGCAGCGTTTGTGGATGATGTACCGATTTTCCTCTCTGCCCAACCAATTGCAGACTCTAGAGCAATTTAGCAAATTATCCAACTTGAAAATTAATTACCCCAAATCGTTTGCCCTAAATGTATCGCTTCCAACTGAGCTAGTGAAACAATGCCAGCCGAATTTCCTCTTTCAGTGGAAAGTTGACGCTATTACTTACCTGGGCATACAAATACCGGTGATCCTTGCAGAGCTGTATCATAGAAACTTTTCAGTAGAATTGCAAAATATACAGCTGGACCTTAAACGCTGGGAAACACCCCATCTCCTGGTTTGGGAGGGCCTCCATCTTAAAGATGACGATCCTCCCATGCCTACTTTATAAGATGCAAGCTCTTCCAATAGGACTTCCGCCCGCCTTCTTAACGAGTTATAAGAGGCTATGCAGGGCCTTTCTATGGGACAATAGAATAGCACGTGCATGGTGGGCAAAACTGGTGCTACTGAAATCCAAAGGAGGCATTGGGCCTCCTGACTTGCAACACTATCACTGGGCGATTCACTTGGCTCAGGTGGTGGATTGGAAAGTACATTCTAAGTGCAAAGGATAGGTATCTTTATAGCATTCCCTGTCAGCCTTGGAACTGCATGATGTTCCCTGGTTCCCTACAGAACATATACAATCCAGTCTCTATCTTCACCCCCTTTTTGGGGCGACTCTCCAGGCTTTTGATAGAGCATGCAGGGTCTATGAAGTATCCGCCAAAACATGCCCGATTACCCCAATTAGGGGGAACCCAGACTTTCCGCCAGTTCTTTCTAAAAACTAGCGGAGGCGTGGCCACATTTACAGATGCAGGCCAGACATTTTTTCTTAGGGATAAATTCCTGCGGCAGAGGGACCTGGCGGCAATGTCTAATAACGTTAAATAACATTTTCCCCTTTTGGATTTACATCCAATTGAAACACTACATAGACCATCCATCCAGTAGAGAAAAATATGCTAGGGCCCCTACGATGTTTGAATCATTGTGTTTCCGCTCGTCCCCCCAGAGTCATGTGATCTCAGTGATATACACTTCTATGTTTGAAGATACGGAGAGGCTCCTGCGTTCGGATCACTTATTCTGGGAGAACACTCTGGACAGGGAAATAGACGAGGCTAGCTGGGATCACATTCATTCATAAGGACTCCCTTAATGTTCCTACCCAGGAAAATAATACAAAATCAAAACCAGATGGTACAAAACCCCGCATCTGCTCCACAAATTCATTCCTTTGGTCAGTGACTGATGTTGGCGATGCGGATCAGAGAGGGGTACCTTCATCCACATATGGTGGACATGCCCATGTTTCCAGCCATACTGGCGTAGGGTACACGACACAACGGTGGCAGTCTCTTCCCTTTCCTTAGAGTTCACATTGGCACAATACCTTCTCAATGGGTAGTAGAGAGAGTCACCTACACAGGGCGGTACTAGAGCTGTCTATATAGGGAGTTATGAGAGCCAGGCCAGGTGATGGTTTTGGGGGGTTGGTGTTGCACACTGTGCATAGCGCACCCCCGAACCCTGCTCCCTGTATGTAGTGCACCCCTGGACTCTGCACACTGTATGTAGCATATCCATGAACTCTGCACTCTGTATGTAGCGCAACCCTTAACTCTGCACTCTGTACATAGCATAATCCTGAACCCTGCATTCTGTATGTAGCACATCCCTGGACTCTGCAATCTGTATGTAGCGCACCCCTGAACTCTGCACTCTGTATGTAGCATAATCCTGAACTCTGCACTCTGTATGTAGCATAATCCTGAACCCTGCATTCTGTATGTAGCACACCCCTGAACTCTGCACTCTGTATGTAGCGCAATGCTGAACCCTGCACTCTGTATATAGCGCACCCCTGAACTCTGTACGTAGTGCAACCCTGAGCTCTGCACTCTGTATGTAGCATAATCCTGAACTCTGCTCTCTGTGTGTAGCGTAATCCTGAACCTTGCATTCTTTATGTAGCACACCCCTGTACTCTGCACTCCGTATGTAGTGCAGTGCTGAACTCTGCACTCTGTATATAGCGCACCCCTGAACTCTGCACTCTGTACATAGTGCAACCCTGAACTCTGCACTCTGTACATAGCTTAATGCTGAACACTGCATTCTGTGTGTAGCACTCCCCTGAACTCTGCACTCTGTACATAGTGCAACCCCGAACTCTGTACGTAGCGTATTCCTGAACCCTGCATTCTGTATGTAGCACACTCCTGAACTCTGCACTTTGTATGTAGCGCACCCCTGAACTCTGCACTCTGTATGTAGCGTAATCCTGAACTCTGCCCTCTGTATGTAGTGTAATCCTGAACTCTGCTCTTAGTATGTAGAGTAATCCTGAACCCTACACTTTGTATGTAGCACATCCCTGAACTCTGCACTCTGTGTGTAGCGTAAATCTGAACCCTGTATTCTATATGTAGCACACCCCTGAACTCTGTGCTCTGTACATAACACACCCTTGAACTCTGCACTCTGTATGTAGCACACCCCAGAAAGCTACACTCTGTACGTAGCACACCCCTGAACTCTGCACTCTGTATGTAGCGTGATCTTGAACTCTGCACTCTGTACGTGGCATAATTCTGAACCCTACACTCTGTATGTAGCGCACCCCAGATACAACTGGCCCTTTGAGTGCAACCATACTGCTTATGCAGCCCACAATGAAAATGAGGTTTAAACTCCTGCTCTTAAGGTTTCAAATCGCTGTAATAGACACTGCTACTCCAGAGATCTCAACTAGCTTTTGGGTCCAGTGCCAAGTGGCTGCCCTGCTTCATTGTGAACCCAGGAGGTTGCATGCTTGGCACAGGTGCCATCTAGAGACCACTTTCCATTTTCTCAATGCAAAGCATTTTCTGATAGGATGCGGTGGAGAGGTGCGGCTGTGATATCACGCTTTCACCTCATTCAATCAGAGAATGCTCTGCAATTATTCAGAAATTGCAAAGCATTCTCAGAAGGGCGTTAATGTCAAGTGGGCAACCTCCTTTGTTCAGTAAGCAGCAGGGCAGCCGCTCAGTATGGTACCCGGTAGCAAGTGAAGATCACTGGAGTAGCAGTGTCCACTACATTTATCCAGCTTATAGAAGGATCCCATAGGTATGGTATATGCATGGTTACATTACTTCAAGCTAGACCAATGTAACTAAGTAAAAATATCCATACCTGGAATTCTTCTTTAACTGTTCAAAAATAGGAATTTTATTCCGAGGTTGATATTGAAGGACTGGGACATTTTCCAGGGAAAAAGCTTCAGGGACAGATCTTCAACGTTTGGAACAGCCCCTGAAAATCAGGAACAGCAGGCATCTATGAATCCCCCCTTTTTTTAGACTTTACATATCACAGCATTTTAAGGAATGAGACAGACATGGTTGCTATTATTTATTATAATTAGTTATATAACCAAAAAATATTAGCTTCTTGTTTTGAATGATTTTCTTCCAGTTTAGAGTTCAGCCCAATATTCCAGTAGGGATCTGCTTCATCCTTTTAAATCTTCTCTGAAAATCTTAATCGCACCCCTTGAATTTAAATGGAAGCTTATTTTGCAACTGAACAGTCTTGGATTAACCATTGCTCATCCATACACAAGTAGCTCAATGTCAATAAATTCTTATCTAATTATTTAAAATGCACTAACTATATTGTTTTTTTTTAAAAACTAATAACTGATGACTGAGGAACAGACTTCGTCCCTCTTCTGGCAGTCTTGGTTTTGCAGTTATCAAAAAGAATGGTTGTGCTATCCAATCAAAATGCTTCTTTCTGCCCACCTTCTGAAAATGGTGAGAGAGCCGTCCGTTCTGACTTCTCTGATTGGCTGAGACAGTCTTCATGGATACAGTGTACTTGTCACCTCCTCCACACCTGTCAAAACAGCACTTTAAATTCCTCTCCAAACTTGCGTGGGGGAGAGCACCTGGCATTAATATTCCGAGCACACAAGTTTCGTCCTACAGTTGTTGTTTTTAAAAATAAAAGAAATATGAATGTTAATAGCACAAGTCGTGAGACTTACCATAAGCGAATCTTGACTGTGTTAATTAATCCCCCCAAATCAACATAATCTTTGCATATGCTTCCACTTTTGCAAGATTCTTAATCTTTACCCAATTCTCAATAAAGAAATCTAGAATATTAAGGGCTGTATTTAGCAGTACAATCATTAGCTTAATTATAGTCCTGTAACCACCTTTGGAAGAGTCAACCGGAAAAAAATATCTATATATACGGTTTACACAGCATTGTAATTTGTTATTTTGTGCCAATCCAATAAGACTTTTTTTAGAACTTCACAAAAAAAAAAAAGATTTTTAACGCGCCAGATTTGTATTGCTTGGCTGGAATAGTTTTCAAAGCTACGATGCCTGTGCTAAACTGCACTTAACAATTCTAAAGAGTATACAGCCTAGCCGCCCTTTAAAATTATATGCCTCTTAGAACTTCAAAAGTGCACCTTCAAGACGTACCTAGAATAGGCTTTCTATTTCATCCTAAAAACACAAGCACTTAAATAACATATACAATCTCCATGTTTCTAAAGGTTGCTTTTGGAACGTTTCATTACAAGTCAGTCATCGAGCCAGAATCGCGCGCCGATTTTGGCGCTGTATTGTTCCAAACAGGAAGTGATGTGATTTGTGTATTTTTGTACATCTTGCCTCTCCATGGTTCGTGGTTCTATTGATAGGTTGTGTGTTAGAGCACCTCCGTGTTTTTCTGAGATACACCCCATGTTTAACCATAATTCCTTGGTCACAAGCCTCAGACTGGTGTTGTGCGCCTGTTGGAAGGATTGTTATGTAGAGACTCTTTGTAGTCTTTAGGAATTGAGTTGTGAACTTGGAGAAAGTTGTGCTCCCTTTCAGAGTTTAGTAAAGAACCAACAGTCATCTTGGTGGGATCCCGGGCTGTTAAAGTATAGAGGGAGATGTCACTGGTGGGAATGGGATTGAAACTTTTGCCAACGGGGGAAGGGTCCCTAGAACGGGGCTCAGTGGAGCGAGAGCTGGAGCGCCGGCGGAAGCGATATCGGTAGCTGGGTATTCGGGTAAAGGCAGATTTCTTGAAGAGGTCGGAGTGGGATTTGGCTCTTATTTGCCGATGCTTTTCAATGAACATATGTACTGCTAGCACACCAACCATCTCTGCAATAATAAAGGAAAGTGCTCCAAAATAAAAGGACCAGCCGTAGGAATAATTGCTTTTCTTGGAGTCGCTTTGACCGGGGTCACCAGCGTTGGCTGAAATGTAGACAATTATTCCAATGATGTTGCTTAGCCCTGAAACAAAGAAAAATATATTAATGACAACCGTCTTCCCCAAAAACGATCTATACACATCCCTGCTTAAAGTGGTTCGAAAGCCTTAAAGTGATATTAAAGTCTTCCTTTTTTTTGTGTAAAAATAGCAAACATGTTATACTTAACTGCTCTGTGTAGCGGTTTTGCACAGAGCAGCCCAGATCCTCCTCTTCTTGGGTCCCTCGCTGGAGCTCCTGGCTCCTCCCTCCTGCTCAGTGCCCCCACAGCAAGCAGCTTGATATGGGGGCACCCGAGCTGAGCCGCTACTCTGTGTGTCCATTCAGACACAGAGTCTCAGCTCAGCCCCGCCCCCTCTCTCCTCATTGGCTCACTGACTTTGATTGACAGCAGGGGGAGCCAATGGCGCCCACTGCTGTCTCAGCCAATGAGGAAGGAGAGTCCCAGACGGCTAAGGCTCTCGTGCAATATCGCTGGATTTAGATGAGGCTCAGGTAAGTATTAGGGGGGCTGCTGCACACAGAAAGTTTATTTTTTATCATAATGCATAGATTGCATGAAGATCAAAAATAATTACTGCCTTTAGAATCACTTTAAAGCAGAACTTCACTCATAACAATTGACAAAAATAATGTTCTTTAGCAAGAAACATACATTCCACATTAATAGTTATGGAACCAAAATTAGTGTGTGCTGTAAATTGCCTCCAGTATTTTGTTGAAGCCCAGAGCCCTGATCTGCTGTTAAAGCAGAACTAAACCTAAATCTTTTTCAGCCAAGAAAGCTGCTTCTGTTTGATCTGCAACTGCCATGGCACTGCACCTGTGATCACCAACCATTTGATGGTTTGACAGTTTGGTTGAGGACACAAGCAGACGTGACAGTTAGCAATCCCGGCATTCCAGGGATGTAACTGTTTTTTGAAACTGTTAAATCAATAGATTTAGTTCTGCTTTAATCTTTAGACCAGTGTTTCTCAACCTTTTTTTCAGTCAAGGCACCCTTTAAAATTATAGACAATCTCAAGGCACCCTTTAAAATGATGGACAGTCTTGAGGCGCCCCATTCTAAAATGCAAAAAAACTATTCTAATAGTTTAACATAATGCAGCAACATCCACATGTAGGACACCCAACGTTAAATGTTATTTATTCTTCCAAAGCAAATACACTTTTGCACACTGGTACTGACTAGTATTCCTATGTTTCTCTTCTCCCTCAATTTCTCTCCGTCAGTTAGCTAATGTGACCCCAGTGCTGAGGGAGAGGGGCAAAGAAGGGTCAAAGAAGGACACTGTGGAGACAACAGACATCCTCCTTATCAACTGATGACATCATTGGTTGTTAGGATGCCAGTGTCTAGAAAGTCATAATGATGTACGGTATAATGAAAACCTGTGGCTTTGTGTAACTAAAAGGCAGGCTTGACCCACTTGCTGGCTTGTATACAATTTTTGATACATTTTTAGGAATTTTGCCAAGGCATCCCTAAAGAAAACTGAAGGCACCCTGGTTGAAAAAGGATATTTTAGGCCCCTTTCACATGGCCGCGTCCGTGTGCGGGGTCCATTTTGCTCAGCGGCGATCGCTCCTGAGCTGGCGGATGACAGATCCGTCTCCGCTCACTGTGCGGATAACAGATCTGTCAGAGCGCCGCTCTCCTCTATGGGAAATTGGATGACAATGGACCGTCTGTCCGTTGTCATCCGATCCCCAGACGGATATAAAAATAGGGTTCCATCCGTTGGACTTTATGGTAAAGGAGCAGATCGGAGAGCTGCGGGTGTCAGCGGACATGTCACCACTGACATCCGTTGCTCCATAGAGCTGCATGGAGTGTTCTTTCGGGTTCACCTGAAAGACTGACAGGCAGACCTGAACGGAACGGCCGCATGAAAGGGGCCTTAGACTATCAGCAAATTGGCCTCTACAAATTCAGCACAGTGCCTAAAAATGGAGGCAAAAATGCCTAAAAATGGAGGCAAAAATGCCTAAAAATGGAGAGTAACTGAGCATGTGCCGAGCAGGGTGAGACAGTGTATTACTGGATTTTAAACAGCGGAAGCACTTATTTTTAACGTTTTAAATAGCGATACCTGCAAAAGGGGCCAGCCTGAAGTCATCTAGCAGGACTTAATTTTCTGACTAAAGTTTAAAGTAACTTTAAAGGGTAAGTTCACCTTTACAGAAAAATCTGTAAGGTACACAGGACCACCTCCTCATCCCCCCCCTTCCTGCTGACCTGGAGCGAGGCGATCTCCCGCTATTAGACATCGGGCCTCCGCCTCACGGTCCAGGGCTTAGAAATACCCCACAGCATAATCTCCAAAAAGTACCCCATAAGATGGTATGTATAGGAGCATTCTAATTGTTCCGCACTGTCACATGGGCGGCGCTGACCAATCAGAACCCGCGTAGCCCGTCCTGTTACTGCGGGCGAAGAGGAGAGAAATCCGCTGGGGATTTCAAATCCCCGGACCGATACAGCGGCAATGCGATCGGTCAGTGCGGGGGATTGCTGGCCTCAGGTACAGCGGGACCTGGTGCAATAGGAAGGGGGTCCAGTGTAAGTTCACTTTACAGATTTTCTGTAAAGGTGAACTTACACTTTAATGTTTTTTACATGAATGCATTCTCTAAGTAAAACACTTTCTGTGTCCCATGCAGTCAAGCTGTGCCTGCACTGCATGGGTCTGCTGCTTGTTTTACCTAGGGGTGAGGAGAAAGATTATATTCACACAATCCTTCATTACACTGGAGAATGGCGATCCCCCATGGTCCAGCGGCAAACTGTTCCTGGTCTATGGAGCCTGCCCTGGGCATGATGACATCAGGGACAGTCCACAACGCAAGACTGCTGGAGCGCGAGGGTGTCAGACCAGTCTTGTGATTAGGGGATCGGGTAAGTACAGTATATCACTCTTCTCCTTTCCTCTAGACAAAAATAAGCCGTTAACCCGTGCACTGTGGGCACAGCCCCACTGCATGGGAAACTTTTTTCTTGCCTGGAGGTGGCCCTTAAAGGTATAAAATCACTTTAATGGCCCTGCAAACTATTTTTCACTAAATCATTTCTTATGTAGTTTTCCTGCCTCCTTGTAATGTCTTCTGTGAACTAGTGATCTTTCCTTTTTACCCCTCAACTCTGTTTGGAATGAGCAGTGCATGTTAGCTTTAGTCATGTGCACTTCTCTATGCACACTACAAATCCCATAGTCATCTCGGGAGTGAGCAAGAAAGGGTTGCTTTATTCACCCATACAGTAGGACCACGGAGAATGAACATAGCCAATCTCTAATAGGATGTGTGAAGAGGCTAGGAGCAATGCAAAGCACTTTTTTGAGAATAAATACTTGAATAGAATACTGTATATATTTTTTAAGCCAGAGTTTAAAATATAGGTTTGAAAATATCCATAACAGCATTTACAGGCCTTCATTAATGTACATGACCTTACATAAGATGTATCTGTAGCACCCTGTGTGTAACTAGAAGTGAGAGAAGGTAAATTATAGGCTGGCCCAGGGATAAATCTGAGTCACTGAATCTGGGTCAGGGTTATTAGAGGCCAGGGCTGGATGACTCATCCTGGCAGTCCTCTGGTGCCTCCCCCTGTTTCTAGAACGTTGGAGAACATTGTAGAAAATAGTGGGTAAAGGCTATGAGTGGTTGCCTTGAATATTTAGGGACATTTAGCCAATCCTCAGGGGGCCTGGCAGGGAACTAAAGAAGGCCTTAAATAGACATGAGCCATGCCTGCAGAGGAGTCCGATGGAAGATGGAGAAGCAGTGCTGAGGGAGGCTGTCGGTGGCCCTTGAGGGACCCCATACCGGGTAGAGGGGAAGTTTACCTCAGGCTGGAGCTCATGAGGCTGGCCTGGAAGAATCCTACCACAGGAGGCAGTTGGAGGGGCCTAGCTGGAGAGGCTGCAGAGAGAGCAAGGAGAGACAGTGAGTAGATAAGCATGGTGCAGGGACAGAAAAGGGGAGAGACTACCAGCTGTAGCAGTGCTCTCTTGAAGACAGCTGTGTGCCAAGTCTTCATCTAACCTTGCCCTGAGGAATCTCCATGTGTGCGTCAGTCAGGAAGACTGGGAAGAAGAAGCAGCAGCAGGTGCGGCTGGTGGCAGCCAGGTGAGCTACCAATTTCTGCAAGCAGTGAAACTGAGATCAGTGGCCATAGGGAAACAGAAGGATATGTTAAAAGCTGTTCACTCCTAATGTGTTACTTTGCCAAGGGAATGAGAGTTCCTGACTATAATGGGCTGTTGTTGAACTGACGATACACTGTTAGTTCCCTCAGGAGTGAACTAGCGGAAGCAATGCAAAGAGGAACCAAGTTTCTGCAGGTAGAAGGAAGAGGGGTCTGTAAATAGGGAGGAAGTGTCCCTGAATTGTTGTCACACTGGGCATTCCAGAATCCCTTACCCCATCCAAGTTATCATCCCCTAATAAAACTACAAAAACAAGCCAAAGACTGAATTCTGTGTCCGGATGAAAGAAGGAAATGCCTCTGAAGAGCCAGTGTTGACCTTCAGGGCCAGGAAGAACTGACATCCATCTTCACAGAGTGGGTCACTAGGCATGGTGGGTGCAGATAGAATTAAGTTGGGCGCCAGACACTTTGATGATGCAGAACAAAAGAGATTTATTTTTCTCTTCAAGGACTAAGGAGAGAGGGTTAGGGCCAGGACACCCCTTGGGTAGGTGCAACAGCACTTAGCAGACTCCGAGACTCACTGAATAAGACTCTTAATGTAACTGTATAGTCCTACAGGCCTTCCAAGTGAACTTTGCCTGACTAGAACTATTTCCTTGAGCAATGAACTTGTACTTTGGACTTCAACACAGATTAAGGCACATACCAAGCTTGGTATCCCTGTTGTGCAGATCTGGCCTCCATCTCATAGCCTCCTGCTGTAGCTTCACAAGTTTACACTCACAGTCTCCCAACAAAACTTCTTGGACTCCCATTGTCACTGGGCCCCTTGTACTTCACTGTCAGTAAAATGGGCGTTTCCAGTGTCTGTGGCTGTGTGCGCGCGCCTGTGCGAGTTTGAGCACGTTCCCGCATGCGTGCACGTGCCAATGGCGCCAAAACGGCCTTTTTAACTGGACAGCATCCTGCAGCAAATGCTGTCCATTCTACAGCATTCCTGTGACCTGTTTAACCTGCCTGTGTTTGCTCTGAAAGACTTCCTGTTCTTGTGACCCCGGCTTCCCCTCTGGATCTGCTGCTATCTGCCTGCCTCGACCTTGGACTCTTTACAACTACTCTGCTGCCTGTGCCCTCTGTATGTCAGCTGCCCGCACGTTACCGATCCAGCCTGTACCCGACTACCCGTTTGCCTGATCCCTTTGTACTTTGCTGCCAGCCAGTTGCCGACCCGGACCGCACCACAATCCTTCAGTCTGCACGAGCTTCTGTGGACTTCTACCAGCTAAAGAGACTAGTCCAGCCCTTGTGCCCCCCTGTGCTCCCGAGCTCCCTGTCTGCACTACCAGGGTCTCGCCAATCAGGGCTGCCAGAGAGGTTGCCCCCGCATAAGCCAGACTCCACTGCCAGGTACGTTACAGCAACGGACAGCCATGTCTGCGCCGGGGCCCTCTCCCATGGAGGAACTATGTGCACACCTCGCCGGCCAAACTCAAGCGGTGAGCAACCTGCAGGATGGATACACCCGCTTGGTGAATCAGATGCGGGATCTGGCAGCTCCAGGCTCTGCCAGCGGAGGGTCAGCACCCCCGCGCACCATAGTGACTTTGCCTTTAGAGCCTAAGGTGCCTATGCCCGAATGGTTCTCAGGAGACCGTAGGAAGTTTCAGGCCTTCCACATCTCATGCGAGCTGTACTTTTCCCTTCAGCCCCGCACTTTTGCCTTGGAAACCACCAAAGTGGGTCTGGTGATTTCCCTTCTGTCAGATGATCCACAAGCATGGGCCCATCGTCTGTTGGAGAAGAAGGCTCCTGAGACTACCACCTTGGACCGCCTTTTCCACGCCATGGCCCAGCTATACAAGGACCCACACCAGGCAGCCACTGCAGAGGCGGCACTCCATGCCCTCCAACAAGATCGTCGCACCGCGGAGGAATATGTGTCCAAGTTCAGGCGCTGGAGCGCCGACACGGCCTGGAATGAGGCCGCACTCTGCTACCAGTTTAGGCTTGGACTCTCTGAACCCCTGAAAGATGAGCTGGCGCGGGTCGGTGTACCATCTACCTTGGATACCTTAATTAATCTGGTGATCCAAATCGACCACCGGCTCCGGAAACGCAGGGCGGAGAGAGCCACGGAGCCAATGCAGTTAAGGCTCCCCCGACCATCCCTGCCTTCTGAGGAACGCCAAAGGTGCATGGCCCTCAGCCTGTGTCTCTATTGTGGTGGTCCTGGGCATCTTGTAAGGAATTGCCCCTACCATTCAGGAGTATTCCCTATATCGCAGGGATAGGGAGGGCAAAAAAGGGGGAGGGGTATGCCTGTATATAAAGAATGACATACAAATGAATGTGAGAGATGACATTACTAGTGGATCTGGGGAGGAGGTTGAATCCTTATGGGTAGAGCTACAAAGGGAGGATAGCAAGGAGAAAGTAATACTGGGAATATGCTATAGGCCCCCTAATCAGAGGGAATAGGGGGAGGCGGACCTCCTATCACAATTTGGAATAGGGGCTAGGATGGGAAGTGTTATTATAATGGGGGATTTTAATCATCCAGATATTGACTGGGAGGAAGGTACTGCACGTTTAGCTAAGGCTCGCCATTTCCTAAATGTCCTGCAGGACAATTTCATGGGTCAGGTGGTAAATGTACCAACAAGAAAAAAAGCATTATTGGACCTTCTGATTACTAACAACACAGACCTGATCACAGTCGTGGAAGTAAGGGGCAAGCTTGGAAATAGCGATCACAGGTCAATTAGTTTTAGTATAAATTACACATCTAGGAAACCTAAGGGGAATACAAAGACACTGAATTTTAAAAGAGCCAACTTCCATAAACTACGCTCCTTGCTGGAAGATGTTAACTGGGATAAAATTCTAGGAACAATGAATGCGGAGGAAAAATGGGAGTGCTTCAAGAACACACTAAACATTGGTATTAGCCAGAGTATCCCAACAGGAAATGAATTTAAAAGAGCTAAGCAAAGACCAGGATGGCTTAACCCCGACATAAAGGCACACATAAAAGCAAAAAAGAAGGCCTTCAAAAAATACAAGGCGGAGGGGTCTCAGTCAGATTTTCATATCTATAAAACACGCAATAAGGAATGCAAAGGTGCAATCAGAGCAGCTAAGGTAGAACATGAAAGACACATAGCTGAGGAGAGTAAAAAGAATCCCAAGAAATTCTTTAAGTATATAATTAGTAAAATAGGGGGGTCAGCTCATATTGGCCCCATAAAGAATGATGCAAGTAATCTGGTTACAAATGATGGAGAAATGGCAAAGGTGTTAAACTAATTTTTCTCCTAAGTATTCACAAAGGGGGGGGGGTTAATTATTCAGAATCACAATGCTGGTCCTCGAGACAAGGAAACACCCTCATGGCTGACTGAGGATAAAATCAGGAATAGGCTTGAAAAACTGAACGCTAATAAGTCACCGGGCCCAGATGGCTTACACCCGAGGGTCCTTAACCTCTTCCCGACCGCGCCATAGCCGAATGACGGCTACAGCGCGGCCCTAAAATGCCGGGAGGCCGTCAATAGACGTCCTCCCATTCAGCTCGCACTGGGCGCACTGGGCGCGCTCCCGTCGTGCCCGCGGGTCCGGTGGACATCGACCCGCGATCTCCTTACAGAGAGGAGAAACGGGGAACCGCCAAAGTAAACACGGCGGTTCCCCGTTCTGTGAGGGGGGGCATGCCAGGTCTACTGATCCCTGTCACTGGGATCAGTTAGATCTGTCATGTCCCTGCCAACCCCACCCCCCACACAGTTAGAACACACCCAGGGAACACTTTTAACCCCTTCACTGCCAATGACATTTATACAGTTATCAGTGGACATTTAAATTTCTGATCGCTGTATAAATGTCATTGGTCCCAAAAAAGTGTCAAAAACGTCCGACATGTCCGCCCCAATATCGCAGTCCCGATAAAAATTGCAGATCGCCGCCATAACTAGTAAAAAAAAAAAAAAATAATAAAAACGCCATAAATCAATGTCCATAGTTTGTAGTGGCTATAACTTTAGCGCAACGCAATCAATAAACGCCGATTGCGATTTTTTTTTACCAAAAATATGTAGAAGAATATATATCGGCCAAAACCGATGAATAAATTCATTTTTTTATTTTTGGATATTTATTATAGCAAAAAGTAAAAAATATTGTTCTTTTTTCAAAATTATCGCTCTTTTTTTGTTTATAGCGGCGATCAGAAATGACGCAGAGGGGATCAAATACCACCTAATGAAAGCTCTATTTGTGGGAAAAAAAGTTCCAATTTTGTTTGGGTACAACGTCGCACGACTGCGCAATTGTCATTCAAAGAGCGACATCGCTGAAAACTGAAAATTGGTCCGGGCAGGAGGGGGGTTTAAGTGCCCAGTAAGGAAGTGGTTAAGGAACTTAGCCAAGTTATTGCCAGACCTTTGTACCTAATCTTTAAGAGCAGTTTTCTGACTGGTATGATACCAGCTGACTGGAGGAAAGTCAATGTAGTACCAATATATAAAAAAGGATCAAGATATTTCCCCGGGAACTACAGACCAGTTAGCTTAACATCAATAATTTGCAAGCTCTTGGAGGGAATAATAAGGGATTATATACAAGAATATTGTAACGAGAACGGTATCATTAGCAGTAATCAACATGGTTTCATGAAAAATCGTTCTTGCCAAACCAATCTATTAACCTTCTATGAGGAGGTGAGCGGCCATCTAGATAAAGGAAGGCCTGTAGACGTGGTGTACCTGGATTTTGCAAAAGCATTTGATACAGTTCCCCATAAACGTTTACTGTACAAACTAAGGTCCCTTAACATGGATCAAAGGGTGAGTACCTGGATTGAAAACTGGCTACAAGGGCGAGTCCAGAGGGTGGTGATAAATGGGGATGGTCTGGTGTAGAAAGTGGTGTTCCCCAGGGTTCTGTCCTGGGACCAATCCTATTCAATTTATTCATAAATGATTTGGAGAACGGGGTGACCAGCTCAATCTCAATATTTGCGGATGATACCAAGCTAAGCAGGGCAATAAATTCTCCACAGGATGTGGAAACCTTGCAAGAAGATCTGAATAAATTAAAGGGGTGGGGAGACAAGTGGCAAATGAGATTTAACTTAGAAAAATGTAAGATAATGCATTTGGGTACCAAGAACATGAACGCAAACTACTCACTAGGGGGAGAGCCTCTGGGGGAATCTAGGATGGAAAAAGACCTAGGGGTCCTAGTGGAGAACAGGCTCAGCAGTGGCATGCAATGCCAAGCTGCTGCAAGCAAAGCTAACAAAGTGTTGGCATGCATCAAGAAAGGGATTAACTTCAGGGATAAATCAATAATTCTCCCACTATACAAGTCTCTGGTGAGGCCGCACTTGGAGTATGCCATCCAATTCTGGGTACCAGTCCTCAGGAAGGATGTCCAGGTATTGGAAAGGGTTCAGAGAAGGGCAAAAAAGCTAATTAAGGGATTAGAAGACCTAAGTTATGGGGAAAGATTACAAGCACTGAACTTATTCTCTCTGGAGAAAAGACGCTTGAGAGGGGATATGATTTCAATGTACAAATACTGTACTGGTGACCCCACTATAGGGACAAAACTATTCAGCGCAAGGGAATACACAAAGACACACGGCCATTCACTGAGAATGGAGGAAAGGCCGTTTAACCTTAAGATGCGTAGAGGTTTCTTTACGGTAAGAGCAGTGAGAATGTGGAATTCTCTTTTACAAACAGTGGTTTCTGCTGGGAGTATAGATAATTTCAAAAAACTATTAGATGCACACCTAAGGGACCACAACATTGAGGGATATACAATGTAATACTGACATAAAAACACACACATAGGTTGGACTTGATGGACTTGTGTCTTTTTTCAACCTCACTGACTATGTAACTATGTAACTATGTAAGGCAGGTAAGGGGGTACCGCCAGCTTCAGGAGAGGTGCTATCAGTACCAAGCCTCCAGTCTCACCTTATCCTCCCCATTACTCTACAGCTTCCCGTAGAGGTGCCAGCCATCCTAGACTCGGGGACCTGTAGTTGTTTTATGGACCTCACCTTCGCCATCCAGCATCAAATCCCGCTCCGGCCCAGGGAACACCCAATGGTCATCTGATTGGCAGACGGGTCAAATATCAAGTCTGGTACAGTGACCCATGGCCATAAGGAACTGCTGCTGCTGGACGCCATTGCGTCCCCACTGTTCCCAGTGATCCTTGGCCTCCCATGGCTCTGCATCCACAGTCCTCACATCAACTGGAACTCGGGAGAGGTCTTGTTCCTGTCCTCATACTGCCTGAACCACTGCTTCCAGTTGCCCCAAGGGGCACCACCAGCACTACTCAGCCTTAACCCTGAACCAGACCAGGAAACCCGTCTCATCATCCCCGAAGTATACCACGACTTCCTGGACCTGTTCAGTAAGAAAGGAGCTGACACTTTACCCCCACACCGGCCATACGACTGCCCAATAGACCTGCTCCCAGGAACCGAGGTCCCTTTCGGGAGAATCTTCCCCCTTTCAGAAGTGGAGCTAGTGGCCCATAAGGTCTATATCGAGGAAAACCTGCAAAAGGGCTTCATCCGTCCCTCTACATCCCCGGCAGGAGCGGGGATCTTCTTTGTAGAGAAAAAGGACCACACCCTTCGGCCATGCATTGATTATAGGAACCTTAACAAGATCCTGGTCAAGAACCGATACCCCTTGCCCTTGGTTCCTGAGTTGTTCCAATGCCTCGGTTCTGCTGCAGTGTTCACTAAGCTGGATCTACGGGGGGCCTATAACCTGATCCGTTTCGGGAATGGGATGAACAGAAGACGGCCTTCTGGACACGGTTCGGTCATTTTGAGTATCTGGTCATGCCTTTTGGGCTCTGCAACGCCCCGGCCACGTTCCAGCACCTGGTTAATGATGTCTTCAGGGACTATCTTGATGTGTTCTTGGTAGTTTACAGGCGGTCCCCGGGTTACAAACAAGATAGGGTCTGTAGGTTTGTCCTTAAGTTGAATTTGTTTGTAAGTGGGAACAGGTACATTTTTTAAGTTTAGCTTCAGCCAAAAAAAATATTTTTAAGCTTTGCGGATAGCATAGGGAAGGTTTAACACCCATGTAATGTTTGTTTTGCTGTCTATGTTGCTGTTCAGAAGATTTTACCTCACTTCCTGTCCCAATGATAATTGGATTTTGAAAAATTTGGGTTGTTGTGGAAACAAACCTTGGTGATAAAACTTCAGTGGAGGCACCTTTTTCCCATAATAACTCTTACAGGAGTGAATTTCCCTTCCTAGGGGGAGATTTCCTCTCACTTCCTGTTGTCTCCCTCCGTTTGCAAGTAGGGGTCGTTTGTAAGTCGGGTGTTTGTAACTAGGGGACCGCCTGTACTTGGACGATATCCTTATTTTCTCCCCCTGCTTGGTTACGAGAACATGGGCTATATGCAAAGGCCGAAAAGTGCGCCTTTGAACGCACGGATATTTCCTTCCTGGGGTTCCACATTTCCACTGCAGGTACTACTATGGACCCCCAGAAGGTGTCAGCGATCCTCGAGTGGCCAACCCCTGCAGACAAGAAAGCAGTGCAGCGCTTTGTAGGATTCGCTAATTTCTACAGGAAATTCATCCGAGGATTCTCCAGTGTTACTATAAGATCTTGTGACTTTGTTGCAACAACCTAGTGACAAGTATCAGCGCCTTGGATCAATTACTTTGTAACAGTGTAAACGTCAATAAAAGTCTTATAGCTGCTGCTCAGTGTTCTAGAATATCATTGTGACCTCTTAGGAGCCTACTTAAAGGACATCTTTAATCGCTTAGGATGTTTCGCGACGTGACGAAAGAACAGACGTCCCCAACCGGTGAGCTCCTAGCGACTGTGGAAGACCCCCAGGTATCATCATGGACGTCACCTTTACACCTTGGGGTCCTTCCTTTATAGGCACGCAAGTTTCCGCGTGAAAAGCCGGAAACGTATATCGGGTACAAGAGCATTGGTTCGTCCCCCTCTTTTATTCCTATAGCAGGTTCATGTCCGCCAGGGGATCAATGTTTGTGGGCTGAATGTTTGCTGGGGATGAACGT
>BLSH010267099.1:1160003-1170204 GCA_018402905.1 Glandirana rugosa | reverse complement strand
CGTGACCGCGCGGTTGTCTGTCTGCATCGGCTGGGACTCCTCCGTTCCCGGGAGCACCGCTTCGCTTCGCGCTGGTTCGCTCAAGCTTAGGAGTGGTGAGACGGATCAGTCCCTAACCGAGATACTTTTATTCTTTGAATGCTCATTTTATTCAGTTAAAGTGTGAGTTTATATCTATATGGGGGGTTTGTGTGTTATTAGTGCTAAATAAAAATTTGTGGATCATGCACTATGTGAGCACGTTTTATTGAAGGACAAACCTGACAACACATGTACTAACGATGCAAGGAGGAGGAATAGCAGAGGAAGTACGTTTGTGGATCACCCTGTGAGCCTGATTGCTACCACCGATCTGTGCACACACCCGTGTAGGATTTGGAATAGGAGTGGTGTACACCACTTAAACCCGAATGCGAGCTGTCTATTGACATCCGGTGAGTTTTTTCACGTAGGGGGGTTCGCCCTCCCTGCATCTTTCACACGTGGTGTGGTGGTGGCCAGGATATTACATTATCACGGTTATGAGTGGATGGACGGTTCCTTGATTCTCCAGTGTTGTCTCCCCAATAACCCAATTAACCAAACAAAACTCTCACTTTGCCTGGACCCCTGAAGCACAATTGGCCCTCCAAACCCTGAAAAAGTTGTTCACCTCAGCACCTATCCTCAAGCACCCTGACCCCACATTGCCCTATATTTTGTAGGTGGACGCCTCAGAAACCGCAGTCGGGGCCGTATTGTCTCAAAGACAGGGACTCAAAGCCTCGTTACACCCTATTGCCTTTTTCTCAAGGAAGCTCTCTCCCCCGGAGACAAACTATGATGTAGGGGATAGAGAGCTTCCGAATGGCGCTATCTTCTGGAAGGAGCGGTCCACCCAGTCCTGGTCTTCACGGACCATAAAAACTTGGAGTATCTGCGAACTGCCAAGCGACTCAGGCCTCGTCAGGCCCGTTGGGCTTTGTTCTTTTCCCGGTTTCACCTGCACATTACCTACCGCCATTACCTACCTACACCAAACCAGACGCACTCTCCAGAATGTTTCATGATACCAAGGAGACACCTCCAACCGATAATATTCTGCCTCCTCATAGCTTCCTGTTGGTCCAGGAGGACCTCCTAACCCAGATCAGGCAAACCTTGGCCGGTTCCACAGCCCCTACTGACTCTGGAATTTCCACAAAAGATGGGTTATGGTGGTCGGGTACCCAGATTTTTGTACCTGAGGAACTCCGTCTAACAGCCTTAGAACTGTGTCATGACCATCACCTGGCTGGACATTTCGATAACTGTAAGACGGCAGAGCTACTGTCCCGTACCTTTTGGTGGCCCCGCATGAGTGAGGACTGTAAAGACTACGTGGGTGCCTACCCAACGTGTGCCCAGAAAAAGACAGAGAGAACCAAGGCCTGGGGTCTGATAAACCCGCTACCAATCCCGGACCGTCCCTGGTCCCATGTCTCCATGGACTTCATCCTGGAACTGCCCCCGTCTGCAGGCTTCACCACCATCTTTGTGGTGGTCGACCGCCTCACAAAGATGGCACACTTCCTTCCTATGAAGGGCACCCCCTCGGCCGCTGAAATGGCTAAAGTGTTTGTTAAGAAAATGGTCCGTCTACATGGCATCCTAAGGAACATTGTATCTGATAGGGGGGTGCAGTTCACATCCTGGGTCTGGAGGTCCCTGTGCTCTACCTTGGGGATCAAGTTAGCCTTTTCTTCTGCTTATCATCCGCAGTCTAACGGCCAGACAGAAAGGACTAACCAGACCCTGGAGCAATACCTTTGGTGCTACTCATCCTACTCTCAGGACGATTGGGTCTCCTTGTTGCCTTTAGCCGAGTTTGCCTACAACAATCGGTCCACTCTGCTACTAAGCAATTTCCGCTCTGGGTGAATCTCGGCTACCACCCTACCTTCATACCCACCCTAGTGCCGGAGAGCCCAATTCCTGCTGCACAAGAGATCACTCAGATCACAACAGTAAGCTGCTACAGGAGACCCTGGCTCAGACTCAGGAACGTAATAAAAGAGTTTTTGACCGGAAGAGACGAGGTGAGCTTAACTTACAGCTGGGTGATCGGGTTTGGTTGATAACTACCAACTTAAGACTGTCCTGCCCATCCAAAAAACTTGGGCCGAGATACACAGGACCTTTCCTAGTAAAAAAGAAAATGAATAAAGTAGCCTACGAGCTTGACCTTCCTTCATCACTTCGGATCCACCCTGTGTTCCATGTGCACCTCCTCAAACCAGTTGCTAAGGATTTGTTCCCTGGGTGGAGGACCGCCCCACCTGAACCAGTGCTGGTGGACGGAGAGGAGGAGTTCGAGGTGGAAGCTATTCTGGATTGTAGGAAAAGAGCAGGGGTCACCCAGTTCCTGGTAAAATGGAAAGGGTATGGTCCCGAAGAAAACTTGTGGGAACCGGAAAGCAATCTTCATGCCCCTGAACTTATCCAGACTTTTTTGAGGAACAACCCGGCCAAGAGAGCCCGTTTGGGCATCCGGAGGCTGCCCCTTGGGGGGGGGAATGTCAGTAAAATGGCCGTTTCCAGTGTCTGCGGTCGTGTGCGCGCGCATGTGTACGTTCACGCGTGTGCGCGCCAATGGCGCCAAAACGGCCTATTTAACTGGACAGCACTCTGCAGCAGATGCTGTCCGTTCTACAGCGTTCCTGTGACCTGTTTAACCTGCCTGTGTTTGCTCTGAAAGACTTCCTGTTCCTGTGACCCCGGCTTCCCCTCTGGATCTGCTATCTGCCTGCCTCAACCTTGGACTGTTTATGACTACTCTTCTGCCTGTGCCCTCTGTACTTCAGCTGCCCGCACATTACCGATCCGGCCCGTACCCGACTACCCGTTTGCCTGATCGCTTTGTACTTTGCTACCAGCCAGTTGCCGACCCGGACCGCACCACTATCCTTCAGCCTGCACGAGCTTCTTTGGACTTCTACCAGCTAAAGAGACTAGTCCAGCCCTCGTGCTCCCGAGCTCCCTGTCTGCACTACCAGGGTCTCGCAAACCAGGGCCGCAAGAGAGGTTGCCCCCGCATAAGCCAGACTCCACCGCCAGGTACATTACATTCACACAGCCAACCCCTGTATTTTCCGAGTGTCCCCATGCCAACCTCCTGGATCCCTTCCTCGGCTCTTCAGCCCAACTGCTGAACCCTTTCTTGCAAGTGTTATCCCCTCTATTCCTCTGGGTTCCTAGCTTGACTTTTGCTGAGATTTTCCCAACTTTTCCACTGTCTCCCAGTTAGTGAAAAAGGCTGCTCTGGTGCTCTCTCAGACTCCAAACTCTGGCCTCTGATAACAGGAGCGTTGTCCCTCGTAGGCGACAGCTTCCTCTTTAGCTTTGACCCTGGTTCACAATTTGCCTCTGGCGATGGGAATGGTTGTCTTCCGTTAGCAACTCTGTCTCTTCACCTCTGACAGAGGGGTCCTCCGGCCGGCAGAACCCGTGCGACTTGGTTAGGCTTCCGACATGAAGCCCCAACCCTCCGCTGTTTCCACTGGTCCTAGGTAGGCCTCAGACTGCCTAGCATCCAGGAACTCCCTTATAAGCCTCAGGCTTCTGGCCTAGCAGTCCACTCAGACAGCCATCCAGGTGGCACAGAACTGTGATCACCTGACTCCTCCAAATATATAGGCTCTCCCAGTAGGCCACGGGGCCCAAGAAAACCCCTGCCCATTGGCTGGAGCAGCCTATCCATTCATATTCCAAGTTCATATATATCTTATAATTACAATGCCACCAGCAGCAGTGCCACCCAATGGCAGAGGTGCATCAAACTCAGAGTTAGGAAAAGAATCAGGAGAAAATTGAGCACCAGCTGCCACTGCTTACAGTTAATAGTATGGGCCAAGCCTACTTGCCATCACATGCTATGTTCTGGCTTTCTAAACCTTTTCTCCTTAGTTGATGTCTCTGTTGCAGGATATACTCAATAAGGCCAAAAGTATATGTACATCAGATCATCACACTTATTTCAGCTTGTTGGGAGTCCTATTCCAAAACTGCATGCATTAAAGGGTAACACACACACCTGCCTGCTACAGCAGCTAAGAATGCATGAAAATCTGACAAGACGACTCTTTGCTTTCAGATGGATGCAAAATGGTGGCTGTACAGGTGGCCAATCATTTCCACAAACCTCTCTAAATGGGCATGGCCCCCCACCATCAGATTTTCCGGGTTTAACTATCACACCTGTGGCCTAAGACTTGCATGGCATGTATTGTCAGACTGAGAGGAGGGAGACTAGCGAATGTCTATTCACTGATCTCCCTAGCTAGTAAGAATCCACTGGTAAAAATACATGTCACTCCAGGTATCAACTGTCACTTTCTCTGGCTGCTGTGACTGGGCCACTAAAGTTCCTCCACAACAAACCCATCAAACCCTGTCTTTATGGAGCTGGCTTTGTACACGGTGCACAGTTATGCTTGAATCAAAAAAGGGCCTTTCCCATCCTTCATGGTAAGAAGCACACACTTAACCACTTCCACACCGCCTACCGTCTATTTAAAAAAGCGGCGATCTGCGAGTGCCCGCTAGGGGGCGCGCACGCACGCCCGCCGTGCTCCTGAGGAGTGTGCCCGTGGCTCGGGCGGACCCGATGTCCGCCAACGAGCTGCGATGAGCGGCCACAGGCAAAGAACGAGGAACCGCTGATGTAAACACTGCGGTTCTCTGCTCTGTTAGTGGGGGCATGGGAGATCTACTGATCCCTGTCACTGAGATCAGTTAGATCTCTCATGCCCATGGTAGCCTAGCCCCCCACAGTTAGAACACACCCAGGGTTAACCCCTCGATCTCCCCCCGCAGGTTAACCCCTTCACTGCCAATGACATTTATACAGCAATCAGTGGACATTTAAATTTCTGATCGCTGTATAAATGTCATTGGTCCCAAAAAAGTGTCAAAAATGTCCGACATGTACGCTGTAATATCGCAGTCCCGATAAAAATCGCAGATCGCTGCCACTAGTAAAAAAAAGAAAATAAATAAAAGCCCCAGAAATTAATTCTCATCATCCGTAAACGCGGCCACTTTTGCGCAAACCAATCAATAAACGCCAATTTTTCACCAAAAATATGAGGAAGAATATAAATTGCCCAAAACCGATGAAAAAAAATGTTTTTGGGATTTGTATTTTAGCAAAAAGTAAGAAATTTGGGGTTTTTTGCAAAATTGTCGCTCTTCTTTTGTTTATAGCGGTGATCAGAAATGACGCAGAGGTGATCAAATACCACCAAAAGAAAGCTCTATTTGTGGGGAAAAAAGGACGCAAATTTATTTTGGGTACAACGTCGCACGGCCACGCAATTGTCAGTTAAAGCGACACAGTGCCGAATCGCAAAAAATGCTCTGGTCCTAACCTGGGAAATCCTTCCGGGCTGAAGTGGTTAAAATATTTTTTTCCATATTGCTGCTTAGATTGCAGTACCTAGAGCCTAAAAAGGCTTCTTTTTCCACATCCCATAAAAAAAATCAGATTTTGTGCACATCTATCGTTTGCACATATGCAATAGTCCTTAACTTTTATGAACCACTTCTTAAGCTTACCTGCTGAGACGAAGAAGATTCCTGCACTTAAGATCACATTGTGCTTATTCTTATAAAACTCACTGGCAGCCACACACAGTCCTCCAAAAAAGAGAAGACCCACACTAAGGATAGGGAAGATACTGGAAGCACGTACAGCACCTGAACAGAAAGTAAGACATGCGTTATTAACATAGGAAAGCCGCTTTGCATCTGATTTACAAAGGTTTGTCTCTTTCCTCCTCATTGCACTAATGGCACCATCAATGTGATGTGATTATTAGCTAGAAGACACTTTCCAGTTGGTTACATGAACAATTGCCATTGTGTTCATAAAATACTATTTTCCCATTTTTTCTATATCTGTATTGCTGATGTTCTCCATTCTCTTTCAGCCACTTCCTCTCAAGCAGTCTCTACAGCAATAGTTGCACATCATTGCTTTGGATTCTTAATAGTGATGATGCCTTCACAATGTACATTCAACAACCGACAGCACTTAGAAAATGTCAATTGTCCTTAAAAGCACATCAAAATGTTCTCACAATGGTTTTCACCAAATAAAATGAGAGCCTCATCATTCATGAATCAGAATAAAGTACATGTGTGAAAAATAAGATGCGTCCTATCCGTGTTTCTCCTTTCTTCCACAAATGCAATACAGTTCTGCAGATTAATCCTCTTCCCTTCTATACCCACTGGTGATGTTAAAAAAAACGAAATACAACCAATTGTGTAGTATGTCCAAACAAAATGGCGCACTGCAGGGGCGTTTCTAGGTCTACAAAAGATCTGGGGCTAGAGCCTATAGCAGCAAAGTAAAGTCATACGCTTGAGTGGGCATACACATGTATATAATATACATGTGTGTGTGTATATATATATATATATGTATATAAATATTGTTACATACCTGAGTTTGGATTCCCCTTACATCAGGGTCCCCAGACATACTTGCTAATTGCAGAACTGCACCCACCTGGTAAGAGACTCGGGGCTATGGGCCCCAGACTCGGGGCTATGGCCCCAATAGCCACCCCCTAGCAATGCCCCTGGCAAACTGTAATGCTAGTCAATGTGCTCACATTTCAATTGTGTGATCGAGTGCCATGCATCACCAAAACATGCGTCCCAGAGCCAGATTTAGACCTTTGGGGGCTTGGGGCACTTTAGGTTCAGGGGGCCCATTATACACAGAATTGGTTTACATTCTCAATGACAGTCACACATATTTAAGATGCATTATACAATGTCACATACACACAGTCATAGTCCGCTATGTGTGGTTTACTTGAGCTGCCAAAATGTATTTTTGAAAAGCGAGACAATATACCAGTCCAGAGTTTTACAGATAAGGGCTGGCAAAATATTACTTGCCAAAATACATTTAATAAAAGAAAGTAAGTTTTTTTTAATCATACATTTTATATTATTTTATTATTATCTATATTTTATTATTTTATACATAAATATTGTTTTATATAATTGTGTATAGAGGGGGCCCCTTTTGTCACGGGGGTCATTTGCCCCTCTTACCCCTTTATAAATCCAGCCTCAGTGCATCCTCCTGTGACAACTCTTAGACCCCTTTCACACTGAGGCGTTTTTGTGCTAAAAATAGCGTTTCCAAAACGCTTCTAAAACACTGCCCATTAATTCCAATGTACCTATTCACATTGGGGCGTCGCGCTGGCGCCGCGTTTAAATAAGTCCTGCAAGCATGATTTTTTGTGCTTATTCTGAGAGCTAAAAATAGCGCATTAAAAGCGCCCATATACATTGAAATTAATGTAAAGGGCTTTAAAAGTGCGTTAAAAGCGCCAGCAAATCGCCCAGAGGTTGTGGAAAGGTCAAAATACCAGGAAGTAAACAGTATGTAATGTAGGGGGATGTGCTATTTATTTAATGCTAGCGATTTAAAAGCGCTTGAAAACCGCCTGGGCGTTAGCGCTAATTATAGCGCTAACGTGGCAAAACGCGTTAATAACGCTTGATGTTTTGCACGCGTTTTTTAAACGTCTCAGTGTGAAAGTAGCCTCAGTCCTTAAATATCTACCCCTTCCCTCTAGATGAGTGGTTCTCAACTCCTGTCCTCGGGACCCACTAACATGCCAGGTTTGCAGGATAACTGAAATACATCACAGGTGATATCATTTGCTGCTCAGTGATTGCAGTATTCTAGTCTGCATCTCCTCAAGGTAATACTTAAAATCTGGCCTGTTAGTGGGTCCTGTGGACCGGAGTTGAGAACCACTGCCCTAGATCATCAATCACGCTTGATATAAATCTACTACCATGGAGGAAGGCCTCTGGGAGAAATTTCTTAAAAAGTGGTTCTACTGACACAAATTTGTTTTCTCTGAGGAGCTGCTGACGTATATTCTTTACATGAAAATTTTGTTGGTGGGGCATGTGGCCTTGGAGCACTGGCGGATGGACTGGTTCCCTTGACTCCCTTTGTCCTATTCCCCCCCTCCCATTTTTTTCCCCTCTCTCTTTTTAGTTCCCCTCTGATTTCTGCTGCCTTACCCTTCCTTCTTCCTCTTGTTTTATGTCTTCATTGTTTCCTGCGACCCAAGTGGTTGTCCCCTTCAGGGGTACAGAGTCTCCTTAGTACCCGGCATTCCGGGTCGTTCCTTTATGCATACAGTGCCTTGAAAAAGTATTCATACCCCTTGAAATTTTCCACATTTTGTCATGTTACAACCAAAAATGTAAATGTATTTTATTGGGATTTGATGTGATAGACCAACACCAAGTGGCACATAATTGTGAAGTGGAAGGAAAATGATAAATGAGTTTCCAAATTTTTTACAAATAATATCTGGAAAGTGTGGCGTGCATTTGTATTCAGCCCCCTTTACTCTGATACCTCTAACTAAAATCTAGTGGAACCAATTGCCTTCAGAAGTCACCTAATTTGTAAATATTAGTATATTAGTAAAATTAGTCCACCTGTGTGCAGCTTAATCTCAGTATAAAAACAGCTGTCCTGTGAAGCCCTTAGAGGTTTGTTAAAGAACCTTAGTGAACAAACAGCATCATGAAGGCCAAGGAACACACCAGACAGGTCAGGGATAAAGTTGTTGAGAAGTTTAAAGGAGGGTTAGGTTATAAAAAATATCCCAAGCTTTGAAAATCTCACGGAGCATTGTTCAACCCAACATCCAAAAATGGAAAGAGTATGGCACAACTGCAAACCTACCAACCTACCAAGACACGGCCGTCCACCTTAACTGCATTCATTAGAGAAGCAGCCAAGAGGCTCATTGTAACTCTGCAGAGATCCACAGCTCAGGTGGGAGAATCTGTCCACAAGACGACTATTAGTTCTGCACTCCACATATCTGGCCTTTGTGGAAAAGTGGCAAGAAGAAAGCCATTGTTTAAAAAAAGCCGTAAGAAGTCCCATTTGCAGTTTGTGAGAAGCCATGTGGGAGACACAGCAAACATTTGGAAGAAGGTGTTCTGGTCAGATGAGAGCAACATGGAACTTTTTGGCCTAAAAAGCAAAACGCTACAGTATCTCACAAAAGTGAGTACACCCCTCACATTTTTGTAAATATTTTATTATAACTTTTCATGTGACAACACTGAAGAAATGACACTTTGCTACAAAGTGAAGTAGTGAGTGTACAGCTTGTATAACAGTGTAAATTTGCTGTCCCCTCAAAATAACTCAACACACAGCCATTAATGTCTAAACTGCTGGCAACAAAAGTGAGTACACCCCTAAGTGAAAATATCCAAACTGGGCCAATCGTGTGAATATTTTGTGTGGCCACCATTATTTTTCAGCACTGCCTTAACCCTCTTGGGCATGGAGTTCACCAGAGCTT
The DNA here is from genome assembly GCA_018402905.1 of Glandirana rugosa. Lineage (NCBI taxonomy): Eukaryota > Metazoa > Chordata > Amphibia > Anura > Ranidae > Glandirana > Glandirana rugosa. Next base: position 1,160,812 of record BLSH010267099.1, on the reverse strand, counting down.
CACAGGTTGCCACTGTAGTCATCTTCCACTCCTCCATAAAGACATGACGGAGGTGGTGGATGTTAGAGACCTTGCGCTCCTCCACCTTCCGTTTGAGGATGCCCCACAGCTGCTCAATAGGGTTTAGGTCTGGAGACATGCTTGGCCAGTCCATCACCTTTACCCTCAGCTTTTTTAGCAAGGCAGTGGTGGTCTTGGAGGTGTGTTTGGGGTCGTTTTCTTGTTGGAATACTGCCCTGCGGCCCAGTCTCTGAAGGGAGGAGATCATAATCTGCTTCAGTATGTCACAGTACATGTTGCCATTCTTGGTTCCCTCAATGAACTGTAGCTCCCCAGTGCCGGCAGCACTCATGCAGCCCCAGGCTATGACACTCCCACCACCATGCATGACTGTAGGCAAGACACACTTGTCTTTGTACTCCTCACCTGGTTGCCCCCACACATGCTTGACACCATCTGAACCAAATACGTTTATCTTGGTCTCATCAGACCACAGGACATGGTTCCAGACAGCAGGGTCCTCCTTCGGAGAAGATTTCTACTACGTGTTCATCCGGACGTTTGTCAAACGACTTCTGTTCGTCTGATTCCTGTACCTAATGACCTTGGTACAGGACACCAGACTACTCTGGTTCTATTTGCATAAACCAAGTCTACCACAGTTCGTACACACCCCCGTTGGTCCACTCCTCATGTTTCTGTTCACACAGAACGGATGTCAGTACGTACCACCACCCTCACAGTATCGGACCCCGACGTACTCACGACGGCCGTGACCCCTCGATGTCAAGTAACTCCCTTGGTTCTTA
>BLSH010267099.1:1149440-1159993 GCA_018402905.1 Glandirana rugosa | reverse complement strand
ACAGCTTGTATAACAGTGTAAATTTGCTGTCCCCTCAAAATAACTCAACACACAGCCATTAATGTCTAAACTGCTGGCAACAAAAGTGAGTACACCCCTAAGTGAAAATATCCAAACTGGGCCAATCGTGTGAATATTTTGTGTGGCCACCATTATTTTTCAGCACTGCCTTAACCCTCTTGGGCATGGAGTTCACCAGAGCTTCACAGGTTGCCACTGTAGTCATCTTCCACTCCTCCATAAAGACATGACGGAGGTGGTGGATGTTAGAGACCTTGCGCTCCTCCACCTTCCGTTTGAGGATGCCCCACAGCTGCTCAATAGGGTTTAGGTCTGGAGACATGCTTGGCCAGTCCATCACCTTTACCCTCAGCTTTTTTAGCAAGGCAGTGGTGGTCTTGGAGGTGTGTTTGGGGTCGTTTTCTTGTTGGAATACTGCCCTGCGGCCCAGTCTCCGAAGGGAGGAGATCATAATCTGCTTCAGTATGTCACAGTACATGTTGGCATTCTTGGTTCCCTCAATGAACTGTAGCTCCCCAGTGCCGGCAGCACTCATGCAGCCCCAGGCTATGACACTCCCACCACCATGCATGACTGTAGGCAAGACACACTTGTCTTTGTACTCCTCACCTGGTTGCCCCCACACATGCTTGACACCATCTGAACCAAATACGTTTATCTTGGTCTCATCAGACCACAGGACATGGTTCCAGTAATCCATGTCCTTAGTCTGCTTGTCTTCAGCAAACTGTTTGCAGGCCTACTTGTGCATCATCTTTAGAAGAGGCTTCCTCCTGGGACGACAGCCATGCAAACCAATTTGATGCAGTGTGCGGAGTATTGCCTGAGAACTGACAGGCTGACCCCCCGCACCCATACGTCTATTTCCCAAAGACAACCTCTGGATATGACGCTGAGCACGTGCACTCAACCCCTTTGGTCGACCATGGCGAGGCCTGTTCTCAGTGGAACCTGTCCTGTTAAACCGCTATATGGTCTTGACCACCGTGCTGCAGCTCAGTTCCAGGGTCTTAGCAATCATCTTATAGCCTAGGCCATCTTTATGTAGAGCAACAATTCTTTTATACAGATCCTCAGAGAGTTCTTTGCCATGAGGTGCCTGTTGAACTTCCAGTGACCAGTATGAGAGAGTGAGAGAGATAACACCAAATTTAACACACCTGCTCCCCATTCACACCTGAGACCTTGTAACACTAACAAGTCACATGACACCAGGGAGGGAAAATGGCTAATTGGGCCCAATTTGGATATTTTCACTTAGGGGTGTACTCACTTTTGTTGCCAGGGGTTTAGACATTAATGGCTGTGTGTTGAGTTATTTTGAAGGGACAGCAAATTTATACTACTTTACATTGTAGCAAAGTGTCATTTCTTCAGTGCTGTCACATGAAAATATATTAAAAACATTTACAAAAATGTGAGGGGTGTACTCACTTTTGTGAGATACTGTAAATGTGCTTACATTTCCATGATGTGCTTAGTGCCTTACTAAACCAGTGACAGGCATTCTCAAAAAAAAATTTGTGTCCTCATGCAACTATTGAATTCCTTCAGTATCTATGCTTGAATTTAGTAATTGTGCGTTGTATATCACTCTCCCTGCTCTTTCTTGCAGACAACTCCAGTTGCAGTGTCCAATGGTACCAAAAATACAAAATAGTGTAATACCACTTTAAGAAAGCTATTACCAAAAGTGATAAACCACTCACATTGTTGTATGCAATTAAAGTGCAAACCGTGTCCCCACAGTGATCCTTCCACCTTGTGTCAGTCCATAACAATATACCTTACCAAACTCCAGAATCCATGCACTTATAACCCAATCCTTGCTCCGCTCCTATAATAGTATCCCCTCTCATCCACAGGGATGAGATGCCCATGCAAAAAAATACTAAATGGCCATAGTGTAGTATATTCAAATAAAAAGGACATTTATTTTTTCCTCCATACACTTACAAATAAATAAAGGTAAAAAAACAAATGCAAACCAGCATCAAAGATGGCAGCCATGGCACTTCCGGTGCACGTCAGTTCTTGGAATGAAGATAATTGACGATGGTAACCCCCTAATGTGCCAACATCCCTAAAGTCTGTGACTGCAGAAAAAAAAACCCTGGGGTGGGACTTTAAAGGCACTGGTATCAATTTGTATAAAATGTAAAGGTTTATTGCTGACAAATATTAAAATACATAACATAGTACAAAGAGCATGGAAAATGTAAAATCGCACTGGAATGGCAGTTTCGGAGTTCATGACTTTCTCCTTAATCAGAGGATAAGAGAGGAAATATGCATAGACATTCCAGTGTAAATAGACAAATTATTTCCATGCCATTAAAAATATGTAGAAAACACGGTCTTGAAGGATCCTTCCCACCCTGCTCATGGGTAAGCTTTAGGCGTGTATAGATGACGGGTAGTCATTGAATTGACTAGAGGAGTAGGGAGACCTTCTATGAAGGATCAGGGCCGCCATCAGGGGGATACAGGCAGTACTGTTGTAATGGGCCCTAGTGTGTCAAGGGGCCCTTACAACAAAGACTTTAGCGTCTTTAACGTTGGAGTCTATGCGAGGGGGTCACCCGGTTTGGGGACACCATTCTGCCGAACCATAGCCGATAAAAATACCAAACTTGGGTCATATGGTGAAGCCTCCCTGAGCAATGACGGTCCAAGTTTGGGACCTCCAGCACCTATGGTTGGGCCGTAACAGGTCCCCAAAGTGACCATTCATTCACCGGCAATAGTCGGGTGAATTTCGGACTTAACATTGGAGTCTATGGGAGGGGGACACCCAGTTTGGGGACTCCCGAACCATAGCCAATAAATTTACCAAACTTGGATCATATGGAGAGGGCCCACTGGGCAATAACTGGTCCATGTTTGGGACCTCCAACACCTATGGTTCAGCCGTACCGAGTCCCCAAAATGACTGGTCATTGCCCGGCAATTGTCGGGTGAATTTGGGACCTCCAGCACCTATGGTTTGGCAAAAGGTCTTATTGCAAGCATTGGGTGAGGCTGTGCTGCCTGTGCACTGTTTATTTTTTACTGGAGTCTAGGGACGCCATCGCCAGCATGGGGGGGTGGGTGGTTAGAGCGGCAGCCAGTACAGATGTAGGGAGCCCCAACAGGACCGCAGGAGGCCCTATGATTCTCTTCTAGTCCCCCCCTATGGTGTCCCCCTGTGTCCTCCACCCCCCCACGGTGACCCCCTGTGTCCTCCACCCACCCACGATGTCCTTCCATCCTCCACCCATGGTGTCTCCCTGTGTCCTCCCCCACCACGGTGACCCCCCGTGTCCTTCATTCCCAACAGTGTCCTCCTCTCCCCCACCAACGGTGCCTCCCTGTGTCCCCCCCACTCCATGGTGTCCCCCGGCATCCTCCTAGCCCTCCCACGGTGTCCCTCTGTGTCCTACCCCAGCCCCCCCACAGCATCCCTCTCTGACCTCCCCCCACGGCGTCCTTCTTTGTCCCTGTCTGCACAGTGTTCCTCTCTGTCCCTGGCATCCCTCTCTGTCCTCGTTGTACTGCGTTCCTCTCTGTCCCCGGCATCCCTCTCTGTCCTTGTACAACGTCCCTCTCTGTTCTTATCCCATGACAACCCCTAAAAGGCAACTATGATAGGGGGCTCAGGCCTGCAAGGATTTGTTTACATTTGCAGTTTGGGGGAGGTAAAATCCCCGTAGACAAGCCCTGTTTTTTAACCACCCTGCAACTGCACCCCACTACAAATGTTGCAACAGGAATTATACACCCTGTTTCACGTAAAAGAAATATAGCAACCTTGTGCAGTGACCAAGGGGCTAAAGCAGGCAGAGAGGAGGCATTTCATCACCTTTTCACCACCTGCTTTAATCCCTTGGATCCCACACTAGCATGCATTGCACACAGTTGCAGGGTGCTTGCAGAGCGGCCCCATTCACTTGAATGGGTCATGCTTGGCAGGCTACACCTGGCAGGTGTAACAGGGTGTATAATTCCTACTGCGGCTGTACATGGCATGTAAACACCCCTGGCCAGTGGGCGGATTTAGTGGGATGGCCAGTGAACGGATGTGGTGGGATGGGCAGTGGACGGGCCCTGGGGTATGTTGGTGGTCAGATGGGGGGCCCAGGTCTAAAGCTGTGTAAGGGGCCCCAAAATTTCTGATGGCTGCCCTGTGAAGGATCATCCCAAACAGGGTGTATGCTCGGAAACACTGAGGTCAGATAAGACAGGAACATTGTAAAGAAGAAGCCAGCCTCTTGGGTGAGAGCCCAATGGGACTAGATAGTATAGTCCACATGTGTACACTTTAGAGGATGTAGGAATCATCCCTCTCTGTCCTCGTCGTACTGCATTCCTCTCTGTCCCCGGCATCCCTCTCTGTCCTTGTTGTACAACGTCCCTCTCTGTTCTTATCCCATGACAACCCCTAAAAGGCAACTATGATAGGGGGCTCAGGCCAATAAGGATTTGTTTACATTTGCAGTTTGGGGGAGGTAAAATCCTCGTAGACGAGTCCTGTTTTTTACCACCCTGCAACTGCACCCCACTACACATGTTGCAACAGGACTTGTACACCCTGTTTCACGTAAAAGAAATATAGCAACCTTGTGCAGTGACCAAGGGGCTAAAGCAGGCAGGGAGGAGGCATTTCATCACCTTTTCACCACCTGCTTTAATCCCTTGGATCCCACACTAGCATGCATTGCACACAGTTGCAGGGTGCTTGCAGAGCGGCCCCATTCACTTGAATGGGTCATGCTTGGCAAGCTACACCTGGCAGGTGTAACAGGGTGTATAATTCCTACTGCGGCTGTACATGGCATGTAAACACCCCTGGCCAGTGGGCGGATTTAGTGGGATGGCCAGTGAATGGATGTGGTGGGATGGCCAGTGGACGGGCCATGGGGAATGTTGGTGGTCAGATGGGGGGCTCAGGTCTAAAGCTGTGTAGGGGCCCAAAAATTTCTGATGGCTGCCCTGTGAAGGATCATCCCAAACAGGGTGTATGCTCGGAAACACTGAGGTCAGATAAGACATGAACCTTGTAAAGAAGAAGCCAGCCTCTTGGGTGAGAGCTCAATGGGACTAGATAGTATAGTCCACATGTGTACACTTTAGAGGATGTAGGAATCACAGACAAATCCATGTGTGGAGCACAGGTGGCCCTTATAGGCATGGGAATAAATTGTCTATGCATGTTTCCTCTCTAATCCTCTGATGAAGAAGAAAGTCGTGAAGTCCGAAATGCGTTAGATGGAGGACATCACCGACTCAGTTGTTGTAGTTGTAATTCCAGAGGGATTTTACAAATTCCATGTTCTTTGTACTGCTATGTATTTTAATATTTGTCAGCAATAAACCTTTATATTTTATACAAATTGATACCAGTGCCTTTAAAGTCCCAAAAGTTTTTTTCTGCAGTTGATGTCAGTTCCTGAAGTGCGTTTCATCCAAAAGGAGTTCTTCAAATGTGAGCACATTGACTAGCTTTACAGTGAGTTTTGTTTAGACATACTAACTACACTACGTTTTTTTTTTTTTTTTGTTTTTTTAGTGCCAACAGCGGGTATAGAAGGAAAAGGATTAATCTGCAGTATTGTATTGCATTTGTGGAAGAAAGGAAAACAGAGACAGGACACATCTTATTTTTCATGCATGTACTTTATTCTGATTTATGAATGATGAGGCTCTCATTTTATTTTGTGATAACATTTTGATGAACTTTTAAGGACCATTGACATTTACTGGTTGTTGAATGTATATATCTTCCTGCTAGGGAGCAGAGATAATCCAGCAGCTGGGGTTAGCTTTTATTGCTTAAAGGATTTTTAGTCTTAATGCGCTGATATTTTGGGAATATAATGCCGGCACAATGTGTACAGCTGCCTGTGGTCTTCACCAGGGGTGCAGTCTCTGATGGTTTTGGAACTTCCGCAGGTCAGCAATGTCATTATACCCCCAGGCCTGAGCACTGATAAATGTTCCTCTGTTCCTAAGAGCCCTGATTCATTAGAGAGGTATTCCCCAAACTGTGTCCCTTTGCTTGCTGGTGACCTGTCTTTGGGGCATCATGCTTCTCACCAACATGAATGATGGGGCGCTTTCTCCCATTGACACCAACGATGTAGCACTTTTCCTTCCATTAAACCTTTAGGCTTGAGGCTGGGTTCACACTGCTCCGATCACAGAGATCGCATATGATTTCGCACCGCACTGCAGTGTGAACCATATGCGATCTCTGTGCGATGCAAAATCAGCCATAGAGATTGTATGGCTGAATTCGCATCGCAATCGGAGCAAACTCGCACAGGACCCTTTTTTTTCGCAGGGTCAGAATCGGATCGCATGGTGGTTCACACCATGCGATCCGATTCCTGTGCGAGTTTGCAGTTCGCAGTGCGATATGCGTACTGATTTGGGGGTGTCATTAACATTGTATTGACACTCCCCAGAGATTGCATATGGCAGTGTGAACTGCCGCTCAGAGACCTGCGATGTGGGAACCCGCAGTGAATTCGCAGGGTTCCCGCACCGCAGCAGTGTGAACCTAGCCTTAACCAGCAACCTGTACTTTTGTAGCAACAGCTGTCTCCTATAGCAACTGAAAAAAAATTCACAAGAAAGTGCAGGAAATCTCTGGATGAAGCCATCTTGACGCTTTCCCAGGCTCTCCACAGCTCCCCGATCTATGGCAGAGTAACTTCTGGTAACTCATCTCAAGCCTCCATCCTTTCCTTCTTACCTCCAGGCAACAAACAGGCTCTCTCTGGCAGAGCCTCGAGCACATGGCTAGGCCTTAGGGTTCAGGCCTCACTCAACTGCAGCTGTTCCTCACACATCCACACCAGACCAAGATCTGGGTAGGAGGACCCTGATCACTTGACCTCCCCAAATATATATATATATATATATATATATATATATATATATATATATACACACTCTCCCAGCATGCTCAGCGGCCATGAAACTCCCACTGATTGGCCGATAGAAGTAGGCATATTCATACGTCAGTTTCACTACAGCTCATCATACTAATGCCACAGGTACCAGTGACACCTACTGGCAAAAGGGAAGAACTACAGCTGTACTGAGCTTAGGAGGAAACCCATATGATCACAAATACTACAAATCAACCAGGTTAACTACAACCCAACAAAGCTAAATTTACTGGAAACCCTTATTTAGGATCAGGTGGTTACACTGATACAAAATTGGGGCAAAAATTATTGCATTTACACCAACAAGGGAGCATGGTTCCTTCCACTGATACCAATGAAGGGGCACTACTCCTCTCGCTCACACCAATGATAGAGCACTATTCCTCCCACTGATACCAACAATGGGGCCATATTCCTTCCACTAATATCAACATAGGGGCATTATAAACTAACTACAGGTGCTAGGCCATTTTTTACTCCCACTGCTCAACAACCCTGGAACTGACCACCAAGCCTGGGCCTTCTGTACTCCCACTGGCTCCCCCAAGGGCTATAGAACAGTGTTCCTTAGTATAGAAGGTTTGAGGATCCCTGCATTAGAGTAATAAATCGAGGGCTCTGATGCAATGGGGAAGTGGAAAAGGAGCATAGATGGTTGAGTACAATATGCTGAGGTGTAAAGAAAGTTCCAGATTGAAAAAGATTGAGAATGACATTAACATACCAAAGCTTGTATTAGATTAGTGATTAGGTCTTTACGTGCATTTTAATAAGAGTGGTAGAGTCCTAGTATAAATTTTGCAAAGTGTCCCAGGGAGTTAGAAAGGACTATGCCCTGGACTGTGTAACATTATTGCCCAAGCGATTTTACTTCAGATGTAAAATATTTCCCACGTAGTTTTACCCAGGCAATCCTGCTTGTTTCCATAAAAAGTTCAGGACTGAAAAAATAGGGCAATAGTTATTTGTAATTGTATTCCACTAACTGTAGCACCTATTATGATTGTACTGCAAGCCTCTGAAATCTGTATGTAACATCATGGATAAACCGCTTTTGACGCTGCATATGTGTGATTCAATTTGCAATCTGCCTGGAGTATCCCTTTGACAATTCAATTGCAGGTTACATTTTTCACCTGGATGACATAGTAGGGCCATGGCTCCTTTGATGTATATTTTCCAGCTGTGAAAGCACTGCCTGCAGGCAATCCATTCTCAGTGCTGTGTCTACCTCTATCCTATCACTGATGCAAAAGAAAAAGGTTTGCAGAGTTTCCAGGGTACGAAAAGACACAAAGAAAAATAGACATCTGTCTCTCAATAAACCAAATCTTTCTGTAACCATCCCTATAACTGCCAGGGGGCCCTGGAGTCGCAAGAAACCTGTTAGAGAATATCTTTATTTATCCAGAATCCCGACGAGCATCTCGCTCTTATCAGCCAGGTTGCTCGGGGCAGCTCTATGTGCTGCACATGATTGGCTCAGAACTGGCAAGCTGCATGGACGAGGCTGTCATTGATTATTGACCGTTGAGTGGCTGAGCTTTAGAGCTTGTTCTCTGTGTTCTGGCTATTATTTAAATGCAACCAGCTCAATAGCAATATGCAGAACCATTGATTTGGTGATCCGATGAACCATGTCCCCACTGCGAGGCATTGTGTTATAATGACACCTTCTGTCTTTTTTTCTTCCTAACATTTATTTTATGTATGTCCATCAAAGATGATGCTAAAGTCACCTTATTCTTAAAGTGAACCTTTTGTTTTGGCAATTACCAAACCCCAGGTTCACTTGAAGTAGATCCAAACCCAATCACTAAAATTTCATACAAGCTTTAATATGTTAAAGTAATTTCAAAAGCTAAATATTTTTCTAGTTTACACCTTAAAGGTTCAGGCACTTCCTGTTATAGGCTGACAATGCTTTATCACATCTCTTTCAACGTACTCCTGCATTGCCTCCCTGGTTTCTAACTATGGTCCGCAGTTGTCACTATCAGAAAGCCGATCCAAAGCAATGATGTACAGCTGAAACGAGAGAGAGTGCATGTAAAGAGGAAGAGGCTAAAGAGGCTGGTGGAGATCCAAAAAGGATTGAAAGAATGATAATAAAAATATTTTATGAAAAAGTAATTGCAATTGTTTATTGCAACCTTATCCGTTTCACACTCTTCCTGTCTCCTACCTCCCATGCTGCCATCCTGCAAACCTTTAACTGCAGGAACCTTCGCCACCTCAACCCTTCCCTTCTTCATTCTACTACTGACTGCCTTTATGATAAAATCGCATCCCTGTCCTGACCAGACCTGACCACTTCCATTTACAACAACATACTGTCATCCTCCCTGGACATAGTTGCTCCTCTTTCTACACGCAGAACCAGGCCTTGTCTGCTACAACCCTGGCAAACAGGTGACACCAGAAGTCTCAAGAGACGCAGCCGTGCTCTTGAGCGAGCGTGGCGTAAAACGAAATCCCTGCAAGATTTCGCCCTCTACAAAACTGCCCTTCTCAAGTACAACTCCTACAACTTCTAGTACTACAACTGCTAAACAAACTTACTACACCATCCTCATCAAAACCCTCTAATCCAAACCTCATTGACTCTTTTCTACCCTTAATTCCTTACTTCACCACCCACCCTCCCCCAACCAACACACCAGGTCCAACACCACACTCAATACTATCCTCCTTCAGTCTTGTTACCACTGAGGAAGTTGCCAAACTCCTTTCCACGGCCCACCTTACCACCTGTCTTCTGTACCCTGTCCCCTCACAATTACTGCAACCACCTTCCTGCTCTATCCTAAACTCTCTAACTCACATCTTCAACTTTTCTTCTGGCACCTTTCCCTCTCCGCACAAAGATGCACTGGTTACCCCCATACTTTAACCACTTAAAGACCACCCGCCGTCGTTTGACAGTCTGGCTGGTTATCGGAAAACGTACGCTCACTGTGTAGCGGGGGAGCCAATCAGCGGTGGGGGCGGACTCGATGTCCACCGGCCACCTGCAATCGCTCTCCCGCAGTGACAGAATGGCGATTCGTGTATGTAAACACATGGATCTCCATTCTGACAGGTGAGAGGAGAGTGATCTTCTGTTCCCTGTGTATGGGAGCAGCGATCACTCTCCTCCCCCAGTCAGCCCAGCCCCCCACACAGTTAGAAACACAAAGTAGGGAACACATTTAACCCTTTGATACCCCCTAGTGCTAACCCCTTCCCTGCCATTGACATTTATACAGTAATCAGTGCATTTTCATAGCCCCAATCGTGATCCCCCATAGTTTCCCAATTTACACAAGGGATGAAACACAAAGATTGACACACCCCCCGACCCGACTGACCCCCTCCTCTCACTAGCGACGAGGGTATGTGTCCCTTGTCTTCTAGTGAGAGGAGAGTGGACAGTCTTACCTCTAGGTACACAAATGTATGTGCTTAGCGGTAAGACAGTGACGCCCTCTCGCTAACGTCCACCGGCCACCTGTAGCTCAGGCGGGGGTGGCGACTAACCGAGGGGGCGATGTGTCACTCGCATGCAAAAGGCTATTGGTCGGTCTGACAGTTTGCTGCCGCCCACCAGAAATTCAC
>BLSH010267099.1:1136508-1146561 GCA_018402905.1 Glandirana rugosa | reverse complement strand
TCCTTTAAGAGTCTGTTTTAATGTAAACCTAAATTACTTTTCAACCTCTACATTCACAGTCAGCTGCAAAATACATAATAGAATTCTTAGTCAATCTTGTACTTTTGACTCAGAGAGTATTTTCCTTTGTTATTATAAGTAGATAAGGATGTTTGGATCTGCCTGTGTCACAACCCCATTCCTTCCCAATCGCTCCTTTTCATTCATCCAGAAATTGCTAAAGATCTATGTGGTGCTTTTCACTCTACGCCCTGCATTGAGGTTGAACAGCAAACAGCACGATCATGCAAAGTAAAGTCCTTACGCAGTAAGTACTCCGCCGTGTCCTGTTCATAATCGGCATCCTCAGGAAAATGGTCAATTTTCTTGCACATTCCTCGGAAGGCTCCTGCGGGAGAGAGATAACTAGTTACACAAAGGCAGCAACTGGGCCAAAATCACACTGGGACTTAAAATTCTCTCTTGAGAGATGAGGTGTCCTGCGAGGCATTAACGCACACAAACACAAAGCAGAACTAATCTCCCGTTTAACCCTTCTATACTAACAGTGCTTCTTAATTTTATCTAGTTCAAAAGTAGGACCGAAGACACTAGTGGGCATTGTTTAGTTACATAGTGACATAGTTAGTCAGGTTGAAAAAAGACACAAGTCCATCTAGTTCATCCAATAAAAAAAATCATACAATCCCATATACACAATCCTATACCCACAGTTGAACCAGAGGAAGGCGAAAAACCCCAGCAAAGCATGATCCAATTTGCTACAGCAGAGGAAAACTTTTTATAATGTCACTGTGAAGAACGGTCTCAGGGAGTCTATTTTGTCCTACACTATCCAATTCGATTTCAATATTCACTTTTCATTTAAAGAGGAACTCAACTCTTTAAGTTGTGTCCAAGAAAGGGATTCATTTCAGTTTTGTCTGTCTTCTCCCCGCAAGATGATCTTTTCCAACTCCCCTTGCCTTGCTTGGGTGAGACAGTCAGAGGCTGGGGTGCCTTAGATCTTACACTGAAGATATACAGCTATGAGGCTGTAGGCCACAGGGGAGGGCTGGAAGCCTTAGGCCTGGGGGGAAAGTCTAGTCAAGTGGCCCATTGAACCACCAAATCAGCTCACCATCCATGCCCATTTGGTTTTAGAACGGATATTGATGTTATGAAGCAAGACAAATATCATACAATGTGGTAGCATAATTGAATGTTAATAACAGCAAAGGAGGTTTAACAAAAACAATGCAGCTCATCAGTGCCCACCAATGCAGCCTCACCAGTGCCTATCAGCTTAGCCTCATCAGTGCCCATCAATGCAGCCTCACCAGTGCCCATCAATGCAGCCTCACCAGTGCCTATCAAATGCAACCTGATCAGTGCCCATCAATGCAGGCTCGCCAGTGCCTATCAGCACAGCCTGATCAGTGCCAATCATTGCAGCCTGATCAGTGCCCATCAATGCAGCCCGATCATTGCCCATCAATGCAGCCTCGTCAGTGCCCATCAGCACAGCCTGATCAATGCAATCTGATCAGTGCCCATCAATGCAGCCTCACCAGTGCCCATCCAATGCAGCCTGCAATGCAGAGAGAGGAGAGCCTCTGTATTACACAGAGCGGGGATCTCCCGCTTACCTGGCACGGCCGCTGTCATATGAAGTCCTGCCTCCTGGACCGGCTCCTATGATAGACATCACCAGTGTGCTGTCTATTATAGAAGCTGGTCCAGGAGGTAGGACTTAGTAAGTGGGAGATCCCCGCTCTGTGTAATCAGGCAGCCCAATGGGCCCAGCGGGATCCATGGTAGGGCCAACCCTGGGCGCCCCCCTTTGCCTGCAGTTAGTTGGTGGCTGTGCCCCTGGCCCCTGCTTCTTTCCTCCACAAGAAGAAAAAAATGAGCGGGCAGCGGCCGTCGGCCATTTTGAATGTAAGTTAGGGTGGCCTGGGGGGCAATTGCCACCCTGCCCCCCGGCCCAGCCCTCCCCTGGTAGGCCAGGAGTGCCTGGGCACACTCACATACCTGGAAGTGTATGGTTATTTTTTCATGAGGAATTCTAGACAAAGGGTATATTTTTCAGGGCACTTCCAAGATACAGCACTTCAAGAAGTTCCTAACAAAGCAAAACTCTACTTTTTGAGATATCCTACACTGGAAGATGTACCTAGTGCCCATGGACACTTCCCTTTCCCTTTCCATTGATTGTTTTGGCAACTGCCTTACCTTACTAAATAAAAAAAAAAATTGAAAAAAAAAGAAAGAAAATAAAGATTTCTTTCCAAACCCGCGGCATTAAACGAATGTCAATAGGGGCTGAGCAGACAGCACTGGCAGAAGGATAGAATACTTTTTTTTTAAACCGGTTCCCCACTGGCTCGCGTACATTTACTGCTGCAGTGTGGCTCTGTAGCACAAATTGCCGTCTATAAACGGCGCGCTCTTGCCCGCTGGACTCTGCTGAGTCGTGGCCGCGGGTAGGGCGGACTCGATCTCCGCTGGCGAGCTGCGATTGCTTGACAGAGCAGGAGAACGAGGAACCGCCAATACAAACACGGCAGTCCTTCGCTCTATCAGGCAGCATGTCAGAGATCTACTGATCCCTGTACTCGGGATCAGTTAGATCTCTGGTGCCCTTGACAGCCCAGCCCCCACACAGTCAAAAAAAACCCAGGGAACACAGTTAACCCCTAGATCGGCCCGCCGGTTAACCCCTTCACTGCCAATGACATTTACACAGTAATCAGTGGATATTTACATTTCTGATCGCTGTATAAATGTCATTGGTCCCATAAAAGTGTCAAAAATGTCCGACATGTCCGCCCCAATATCACAGTCCTGATAAAAATCACTGCCATTACAAAAAAAAAAATTGTAAAAAAAAAAATTAATTCTCATGGTTTGTAAGTGCGGCAACTTTTGCGCAAACCAATCAATAAACACCGATTGCGATTTTTTTTTACCAAAAATATGAGGAAGAATATAAATCAGCCAAAACCGATGAATAAATTTGTTTTTTTATACATTTTTTTGGATTTGTATTTTAGCAAAAAGTAAGAAATATTGTTTTTTTTTCACAAAATTGTGGCTCTTTTTTTGTTTATAGCAGTGATCAGAAATGATGCAGAGGTGATCAAATACCACCAAAAGAAAGCTCTATTTGTGGGAAAAAAGGACGCAAATTTTGTTTGGGTACAACATCGCACAACAATGGTGGGGTAGAGTACAGTTCTTGGTTGCTATCACTTCTTTCAACTAAACCTTCTCCAAGAATCCAAGAGGTACTGGTGATCTCTTTCTCATGATAGCAGCCCTAAGAACAAATTGGATGCAGGCTGCTTCTGAATGGAGGGCTAGGCAACACATTTCAAGGATGTGCTGCTCTTTTTCAAGCTTTGAAAAAGCCCCCCCACCCCTTAGATCCTTGGAGGGGTTACTGTTGGAATTGGAGATGATAGCCACAAAGAACTGTACTCTAGGCTCTAGCCTAAGACTATGGCCATGATGTACGGGCTATAACTAACTGCCTTCTTCTGGCCTGAGAAGTGCTGTTCCTCTGAAAGAGAATTTGAGTTGTCATTGTGTTTTTATACCAGTGAATGTACTATATAGAAGAAAAAAAAAAGCAAGAGTAAGGATGACAATTTCAGCACTTGAATTTTCAAAAACAAGTCAACGGTGGCTTCTTTCAAACTCCTGTCTTAATCATTTCCTTTTAAAGTACAACTAAAGCTGGGTGTATGATAATCTAATCAACTACCAAATCTAGTTATGATGTGATAACACATGCCTCATTAAGTAAACTACACTATATTGCTATTAAAAGTATTGGGGCGCCTGCTTTTACACGCACATGAACGTTAATGGCATCCCAGTCTTTGTTCGTAGGGCTCAATATTGAGTTGGCCCACCCTTTGCTACTATAACAGCTTCACCTCTTCTGGGAAGGCTGTCCACAAGGTTCATGAGTGTGAATGTTTGACCATTTTTCCATTCTTCTAAGTGCATTTGTGAGGTCAGGCATTGATGTGGACAAGAAGGCCTGGCTCACAGTCTCCACTCTAATTCATCCCAAAGGTGTTCTATCGGATTGAGGTCAGGACACTGTGCAGGCCAGTCAAGTTCCTCCACCCCAAACTCACTCATCCATGTCTTTATGGACCTTGCTTTGTGCACTGGTGTGCAGTCATGTTGGAACAGGAAGGGGCGATCCCCAAACTGTTCCCACACACTTGGTAGTATGAAATTGTCCAAAATGTCTTCGTATGCTGATGCCTTAAAGTATACCTAAAGGCAAAACTTTTTTTTACCTTTTGTATAGAGTGGAGATGGATTAGAACACCTGTCAGGATTTTATTTCTGTCTGGGCCTCCATTAAGGAGATTCACCCTCTCTATTTGTCCTGTTTATCGTTGAAAGTGAAAGTAAAAGAAAATCCCAAATTTTGGGTTGTCCCCAGAAAACTAATGGAGAGGAAATCTTCCAGTGGGGACACTGGTTCTGGTGAGCTGGGGGTCCCCAAGAAATTCCTTTAATTTGCATGCATTACCTCTCGCTTCTTGTTTGGCTATGGGACAGGGAGTGAAGGGAAATCTCTGCAATGGGACAGAGATGGTGAAAAAAAAATCTAACAGGAGTTATAACCCTGCCTTGCTCTATCTAAATTGAAAAAAAAAGTTTTTCCCAAAGTTCTACTTTAAGAGTTCCCTTCACTGGAACTAAGGGGCCAAGTCCAACCCCTTAAAAACAGCCCCAAACCATAATCCCCCCTCGACCAAATGACTTGGACCAGTGCACAAAGCAAGGTCCATAAAGACAGGGATGAGTGAATTTGGGGTGGAGAAACTTGACTGATCTACACAGAGTCTTGACTTCAACCTGTTAAAACTCCTTTGGCAAGAATTAGAGCAGAGACTGTGAGCCAGGCCTTCTCGTCCAACATCATTGCCTAACCTCAATAATGCGCTTCTGGAAGAATGGTCAAACATTCCCATAGACACTCCTAAACCTTGTGGACAGCCTTCCCAGAAGAGTTGAAGCTGTTATAGCTGCAAAGGGTGGGCCAACTCAATATTGAACCCTACAGATGAAGACTGAGATGCCATTAAAGTTCAGGTGCATGTAAAGGCAGGTGTCCCAATACTTTTGGTAATATAGTATATATCTTCCCTGAGTAAATCCTCCTTTATTTGTATCTCACACATTCCCATTCCCAGGCGCTGCAGATCAGTGGGAGAGTTTCAGCAACAGAGGCAGTGCCATCAATCCAAAAAGCAGTGCACGGGACTAGAAGTGGCCAGGTGTTGATTGACAAGGTACAGGTTTGTGAATTAGCGGTGACGATGCCCCCTGCATCTCTTCATCCCACTGTAGTGCAAGCAGGAACAGCCTACATGGGAATGACAACTCTGCTCTGAATTCAGAAGCAGTGAAGCATTGTTGTCTTACTATCACAGAAAACCCTATAAGGTGGACTTCACTGCCAGGCTCAAGAGTTATTTGTGGGACTTTGCACGGGGACTAAGAGAAAACTGTAAGTGTAGATGCACTTTTTACTAAGCAGAACTTCACCCTCTCCAGCCATTCTCCATCATCTCATCCCTAGACCCTCCTCACTCAAAATTGCTGTTTCAATGTCTTTTAAAACGAACTTTCCACACTTCCTAGGTTCTTGGCTAGGTGGAATGACGTGCCTATTGTCCAAAGCTTTAAAGAAAGCCACTGAGTGTGTTACTGTGCATGTGCCATGGTGCGTCATCAGGAGGCTGGGTGACTCTTCCTGCTATTTGCAGCTGGACAAAGGAGAAAAATGGCAACACAGGTATGCAGCAGCGGTGCAGGAGATCCCAACAGAACACCATGGGAATGCTGGGCATGTATTTTTTTTGTGGATTATCCAGCAAAATAGGTAAAGGGGGGGGGGGGAGGGGGGAGTGAAGTTTATCTTTAAAGTGTTACTAAACCCAGGAGCCTCACTATATCTGGTCTGCCACAGTACACAGAACATGGAAATACAATTATTTTAGTATATACATATATATATATATATATATATAATATAAACTGCTACATACCTTTTTTCAGCAGTATATAGCAGTCTTGTGACTTCTATCAGTTTCCATCCAAGCACTGGTTAAAGCTTGTATGAGCGGTTTTCATTCTTTTCTGACTGTCCTATGAGGCTGCAGGACCCCTGACCCTCTGTCTGGACAGTGCTGATTGGCCCTGTGCTGATCACATGCACTCTCCCAAGAAAAAAACTCTAGCAATACACACCAAACTGAGCATGTGCAGAATGACTACAAAGGCTCTGTATTAACAGTAGATGGATTGGGGACAGTGGAGAAAGGACAGGATCAGAGATGATAGGATCAAACAGCCTTTTTACACAATGTGGAAGATTAACCCCTTAGGTGCCACAGTGCGTATAACAAGCATGCTTTACTGCATATACAGACTGATTTTACTTTTGTGGGTTTAGTAACACTTTGCAGCATATTTTTTTTTAAGGGAGTCCATCGTTCTACTTTAGATAGAGCAGTATCCCATTTGTGTTTTCAGATCTCCACCAAACAGTAGATGCAACTCACAGATTGTTATGTCATCTCTCACAGACCAACAATAAATCAGTACTGTTAGTGCATTCATGTAAATATCTCATGTGATGGCATGCAGAAGGTTAGCTACAAGGCATGAAATAACAAAATTATCCTGGTTATATATTCTCTCCTATTTGTTATGATAGCTTAACTCCTGCAGTAGAGTATAGATGTGTTTGAGAACAACTAGGTGTAGGCTGGAGTTTCCACTTCCTGTGGGTCCAGGGAAAAAATATATATTTTTTTGCTTTGTTAAAATAGATTTGCAGTGATGCTGTAGCTTTTTACAATGCATGCATTATTGGAGAAGGGGAATGGTTAATCCAGTGGCATTCTCCAGCATCATCATGTGCTTGGGTACCTTCCATTGTGTGTGAAGAGAGAGAGAGGGGAAAATCAATTCTGTGCTGGAGGGAAGGGCAAATGTAATGAACCGGACAGAGTTCTGAAGTGCCCACATTTTTGTTGCATTAAGTAGGATGGCTTTCCTTCCTCATTCCTCTTATTTGTATGTTGTTTACAACCACGTCAGCAGCTATGTCCAATCTCACTGGTTTAGTCTGAAGACTGGACACCGGCCCGTTGCAAAATATGACATGCTGTGCCACATGTGGGCCATCAGGACCGAGCCAAACTTTATCAAACACAAATGAAGATTGTAATGGCAACATCTTATACTTTCAAACAGTTCTTCTTAGTGTATGGGTGTACACACCATACATAATTGCCCAGGACCAGAGCCAGATCATACACAAGGCAACCTAGGCAGGAGCCTAAGGCTTAGTGGATGCCCAGGAAGCCCAGCTACAACCTTCATGCTCCTCCATTAAAGCGGAGTTCCACCCAGTTAAAAGTCAGCAGCTACCAAAAGTGTAGCTGCTGACTTTTAACAAACGGGCATTCACCTGTCCCTCGTTCCAGCGATGCGGCCGCCCGACGGCTCGCTCGTCTCCCCCTCCCCTCAGTGGCACCGGCATTACAGGTGTGGGCACCCGGCTTTGGCTTCAAAGCTAGGCGCTCACAGCGCATGCGCGAGTCATGTTGCGGCTTGTGAATGACTCGGCGCATCTTCTGGGACCTGTGACGTGTCCCAGAAGATCGCCGGGTGGGATGGAGGGAAGGTGAACTTCCTTCCGGCTCCTCGGCGCCAGGGGAGGAAGTGGACCCGAGACCCTGTGAAAACAGGGTCCACCGTCCCCCCCAAAAAATGACATGCCAATTATGGCCTGTCAGGGGGTCATCTCCCCTTAAAGTGGAAGTTCCACTTTTGGGTGGAACTCTGCTTTAAACCATGGAGCTAATATAATTGGTCAAAAACTGTGCATCTGCCTCATTCTTTATTAGGGGAGATGCACTTCTAGGTACAAGTTGGTGTCTGATGGGGATATGTCAGTACAGACAATGCAAATGGGGGAGCTTCTTTGTGTGTAATGCAGTCCTTAGTAACACCAATGGGAAGGGATGGAGGGACAAAGCTGCTACCATCCTTAGTACCCCCTGCTCCCTTAATCTGTCCATGCACATGAAGTTGCTTTGGCACAGATTCCATAGACAGTCAAAGGAAAAAGCCTGAAAATAGGGTTGGCAACCCTACCAGGAAGGAGCTGAGTGGGAGCCGAAGGCCCTCACAAGGTAATTAACCTCTCAGTCATACTGTGCCAGCAGGCGCTACCTACAACCTCCAAAAACCACACCTAATATTTGGCGCGGCACACTGCACTGCTGTGCTGCACTTTTTTCTCTGATATAAGGGCCCAAATTATGATCTCGCACACAGGCCCACTGCTTTCATAAAATGCCTCTGTTGCATCATAAAGATGGCTGCAGCTATACCTGGAAGTGCCCAGGGGCTTCTATGGAAAGAAACTTCCATGCAGGCTATGCTGCAGTAAATACGCAAAATAACTGCTCCAGGTGAAGTCCAATCGGTTGCAAATGACCCAGCATCAGATGGGGTGCACACCCTGTCACTGCTGCAGACTCTGGTGTGAATAAAAGGTAGAGTGGCCACACTCCCACACTCCCAAAATGATGCCAAAATAGGAAATTTATTGGAGAATTAAAAACATGCACAGGAAAGCAATATCAAAGGCAAATGGTGGGTCAAAAGGTGCCGCGTTTCACACGACTTAGCGTGCTTTGTCAAAAAAACCCAATGAAGCACGCTAGCCATGTGAAACATGTCACCTTTTGCCACACCATTTGCCTTTGATATTGCTCTCCTGTACATGTTTTAATTCTCCAATAAATTTCCTATTTTTGCATAATTTTGGGAGTGCTTTAATGCTGCAGTAGATATTTAAATGCCCCCTCTATGCAGTTGCGCTGCAATATGTAGGCGGGGCTTGGCGTGGGTGTGGCTTGAGTGTGGACAGAGATCTCCTATTGCCCAGGGGCCCCATGAGTTGTCAGCCTGCCCCTGAAAGCAACCCTTACTTTTGTCAGTGTTTACAGAAATCTTTGCCAAACAGGAACCATATAACCTACAAAATTCACCGTTGCAAAATCAGTGAACCAAAACCACGCTGAAGTTTGCCCCAGAGACCCAATTTTTCCTATATTGGGCGCACAGCTTAGAAAAAGTGAATCCAGGCCCAGATAGCAAATAATTGTGCTACAAGTACATATTTATGTGTTAGAATGGTCCAGTCAAAATCCAGACCTAAATCCAATTGAGAATCTGTGGCAAGACTTGAAAATTGCTGTTCACGGACGCTCTCCATCCAATCTGACAGAGCTTGAGCTGTTTTAGAATGCAGAATGGGCAAAATGTCTTCTCTAGATGTGCAAAGCTGGTAGAGACTTCCCCAAAAAGACTTGCAGCTGTAATTGCAGTGAAAGGCGGTTCTACAAAGTATTGACTCAGGGGAGCTGAATACAAATGCACCCCACACTTTTCACATATTTATTTGTAAAACATTTTGAAACCATTTATCATTTTCATTCCACTTCACAATTATGTGCCACTTTTTGTTGGTCTATCACATAAAATCCCAATAAAACACATTTATGTTTTTGGTTGTAAGGCCTCATACACACGGACGTTTTTTGACGCCGGCGTTTTCTGGCGTTTTTTGCAGCTCTCCATGTTAGTCAATGGCCCCATAAAAACGTCAGCGTTTCTGAGCTGTAGTTTTACAAAATGTTTATTTATACACTTTTCACACCCCACGTAAACATAAGTCGAGGGGACTCAGTTATGAAACATCTTGGCGGAAAGTGACGTTAATGTCGACGTTCAGAAAAACCCCTTCAGAGATGGTCGAAACGTGTAGATCTCTTCTGTAAAACGGGTAAGACGTAAGATTTTGTCGAGTTCGAGACAGTCTAACCTACCTCTCGCAGGCACTTGTCGTTAAAAGTTCAGAACGGTGTCTAAGAGTTAACCTAAATCCAGACCTAAAACTGACCTGGTAAGATTGTGTATTTATACATGAACATCGTGTTAATAAACGATAGACCCGGA
>BLSH010267099.1:1115968-1126267 GCA_018402905.1 Glandirana rugosa | reverse complement strand
AATATGCAGCTATAGTAATGTTTTTATAGTTGGTTATTATAATGCCATCTTGTGGTTCTTTTGGATATTACACCTTTCTATTGTATTTTCTAAGTGTGTACCTCCCATCCTCTGTGAGCTAATTTCCTCTTCCTAGTTCACTCTACTCTGTAACTTCCTGTTCCTGGTGCACTCTGCTATTCTAGTTCCTCTTCTTGTGTCCTCTCTCTCATGAGGTAAAGAATATGGCTACATGCTAGAAGGCCTCACTCAATCTATTCGCATCCTAGGACACATTACTATGTTTTGACCTGCAGTTACCATCTTTCGACCATCTGTCACATTTGTTGTATGCTGTACCTGCTATTCCAATGAATAAACGCTCATGGAAGAAATCGGTAATTGGTGAGTCACTATCTGATAAGAACTGTCTGCGGTGATCATATCTGCTTATACAGGCCAGGCATAGAGGTCTCAACAAGGGATAAGTCGCCATTACAACAGTTAGGAGTCAGAATATAGTTTAACTAGGTTAGTTAGTGTTGTGTAGGCAGTGTAGTATATAGATACAGTGTAGCTAGCCTACATACAGTCAGTGCAGGCAGTGTAGTATATAGATACAGTGTAGCCAATATACAGTCAGTGCAGGCAGTGTAGTATATAGATACAGTGTAGCCTATATACAGTCAGTGCAGGCATTATAAGAATACTGTATATACTTATATATATACAGTATAGTGTATATATACCATTCTGCCGAAAGGGTTGAATGCTGAATTGGATCTGTATCTTTTCGTTTAATTTGAGATTGGAGACAGATTGGGGTGTGTATGGTATAAGTGAAAAGAAATAGTGTCTTATTACCAACATAGAATCTCTTAAAAACCATTAGGGATTGAATCAAGAAATGCTGCATTGGATCTATATTTTTTCATTTAATATGAGATTGTAGACAGATTGGGGTGTGTATGGTACAAGTGAAAAGAAATAGAGACTCATTACCACCATAGATTTTTTCAAAAATCATTAGGGATTGTATTAAGAAATGGAGGCATCATAGTGTTGAAAGATAGTTTATTTTCAAACTTTTTATTATAGGTGAAACTTTGAACTATTGTGTTGGAATTTGGAAACGATCGTAGGCTATCTCACTATGCTGATGGGTTTAGAAGCAATGCTATACAAATGTGATGTCAATAATACAATTTGTCAGCAATTGATGTAAACTGATATGTAATGTATTTAAATGAGTATGATGAGAATGCTATAGTAGATTATGTTCTGTCTGAAGAAGGGCGATAACGAGATAGCCCGAAACTGTTACTAAATGGAACTCTTCTGTTTTGTATGTATTTTACTACAATAAAATATTGTGTGCAGCAATCCTTGGACTTTGCCTATACATACTGATTGCACTGCACCTGCATCAGACTGAGTGCTGTTCACCCTGCCTTCATCTATATCTATATACATATATATAGTGCATTCAGTGTAGACTATATACACAGGGCATTCGGTGTAGAGTATATACAGTCAGTGCTGGAAGCGTAAAAAAAAAAAAAATGATATATATATATATATATACACACACACACGGTGCATTGAGTGTAGACTATATATACAGTGCATTCAGGGGTGTACAGTATACAGTACATTTCAGGTGGTGTATATATATATATACACACAGTCTAGTATATATACAGTGAAATCAGTGTAGACTATATATACAGTGCATTCGGCGGTGTACAGTATATAAAACAGTGTAGGGCATTGTTAAAAAAAATCCCCATCATGTCTGGAAGGCCACCAAGGAGAGGTAGACACTCCCAGGCCACTAAAAGAGGGCAAGCAGCCTCTTTATCTACAGTGAAAAGTGGTGGCGGGCATGGTGCATCCTCTGCAGGTGGGTCACGCTTGTCTTTTTTTCTGCTATTGGCCATGTTATTGAGCCACAACATGCAGAAGAGTTGGTGGAGTGGATAACTAAGCCGTCCTTATCCTCTGTCACCCAGGCTCATACTAGTTTGCCTTCCAATGCAGCTGCCAATGCGGCCTATTCCACCGGATCCTTGTCCACAGTTACTCCTTCCGTAGCCCAATGATCATGCACGGAGGAGTGACCTGAATTATTCTAACATAGTGTTGGTTACATGCTGATGGAGGATGCGCAGCAATTTAAAGGCTCCGATGTTGGTTACCAGGTTGAGGAAGGAAGTAATGTGAGCCTAGAGAGAGGGGGTGCCACAGAAGGACAAGGAACTAGCAGTCACATTCCTCCAGCTGCAGCATACTGCTAAGTTTTCTCCAGTGACAAGGAGGGAGGGGATGATGAGGACACTGACTGTACTTGGGTGCCTGAGAGAAGAGAGGAGAAAAGTGAGGAGGAGGAGGCCCAACCCCAACAAGGCAGGATGTCATCCAGGGGCCAGCTTAAGGTCAGCCACCCTATTGCATCAGCCCACAGTGCTCCACAGGTGCAGGGTGCTGCTGACTCCCCTCTGACTTCCAAAAGTTCATTGCTTTGGGCCTTTTTCAACACATGTGCAGTAGATTGCACCGTTGCTGTTTGCAATATATGTCTGAAGCGGATCAAGTGTGGCCAGAACAGCAGCCACTTGGGCACCACATGCTTGACAAGACATGGAATGACCTGCCATGCAGTCCGTTAGCAACAGCATCTCAAAGACCCACATCATAAAACAAGGTGTAATTCTCCTTGCTCCTCATCTGTGACCTCAACCACTACTATACCTCCAGTCCTCTCAAAAGCCTGCACTGAGAGGAATGAAGGTATAGCAATGGGTGCAACAAGTACTTGCAGCCAATCTGCTAGCAGTACACCACCAGATGATTTCGGCATTCAAATTTCCCTACCCCAGTTGCTGAACCCTTAAGAAAAATACTGTCCCGGGCATCCACATGCTCAGCTTCTAAATGCTAGCTTGGACAAATTGCTAGCACTATAACTTCTGCCTTTTCTGCTGGAAGACTCTGCCCCCTTTCGTGAATTTTTGGAATGTTCTGTACCACAGTGGCAGGTTCCAAAAATACTTTTCTTTTAACGTAAGGCCATTCCAGCTCTCTACCGTCATGTGGAGGGCAATGCTTTGGCTGTTTGACTGGGGCATGTCATTACAATTTTTAAAATAATTTACAACAGTAGGGTCCTTTCCTGCACCCAATAAGAGTAACTGTGAGGGGTTACAGTGTTCTGCCACCACCAACACCCAAGGCCCAATTTTTCTGCACCTGTTTGACTGGGGCATGTCATTACAATTTTTAAAATCATTTACAACAGTAGGGCCCTTTCCTGCACCCAACAAGAGTAACTGTGAGGGGTTAGAGTGTTCTGCCACCACCAACACCCAAGGCCCAATTTTTCTGCATCTGTTTGACTGGGGCATGTCATTACAATTTTTAAAATAATTTACAACAGCAGGGCCCATTCATGCAGCAAGATTAACTGTGAGGGGTTACTGTGCTCTGCCACCACCAACACCCAAGGCCCAATTTATCTACACCTGCTTAACAGGAGCATGTTATTACAATTTTATAGAGTGCAGTCCCCGTATTATACATTATACAGTTCAGACTAAATGGTGCAGTCAGTGTAGTATATATAGTTAAGGGGAACCCTATGGCAGAATTAGGAAAAAAAATGTCATGGGGTCCCCCCAAAATCTATACCAGGCACTTCAGGTCTGGTATGGATTTTAAGAAAAACTCTGCGCCAAATTTTTATTAAAAAATTGCATGAGGGTCCCCCCAAAATCCAAACCAGGCCCTTCGGGTCTAGTATGGATTTTAAGGGGAACCCCGTACCAAAAAATAAAAAAGAATGGCGTGGGGGTCCCCCCAAAATCCATACCAGACCCTTATCCAAACATGCAACCTGGCAGGTCAGGGTGAGGGGATGAGCGAGTGTCCCCCCCGAACCATACCAGGCCACATGCCCTCAACATGGGGAGAGTGCCGTGGGGTCCCCCCAAAGCATCTTGTACCCATGTTGATGGCGACAAGGGCCTCTTCCCGACAACTCTGGCCGGTGGTTGTCGGGGTCTGCGGGTGGGGGGCTTATCAGAATCTGTAAGCCCCCTTTAATAAGGGGGCCCCCAGATCCCGCCCCTTCCTATTTGAATGAGTATGGGGTACATTGTACCCCTACCCATTCACAAAAAAAGGAGTGTAGTATTACAAAATACAGTAGGCAGTTTTTGAAAAGTCCTATTAAAATTGTCTTCTTCCCCTGCTTCTTCTTTCTTCTTCCTCTGGTCTTCTGGTCAGAGGGGCGGGGTCACTCGTTAACATCAACGGATGGCCCCACCCTTACCTATAAAATAACTGTCAAATGGAAGATCGCCCATTCTGGGAGTTGCCTTTGGTCGGCAGCAGGAGCAGCACTGGAGGAAGAAGACGATGACGAGAGGAAGGAAGAAGCAGAGGAAGACCGAAAGAAGAAGGAGAAGACCAGAAGAAGAAGCGGTGAAGAAGACATTTTAAAGGGGGCTTCCAGATTCCGATAAGCCCCCTGCCCGCAGACCCCGACAACCACCGGCCAGGGTTGTCTGGAAGAGGCTCTTATCCCCATCAACATGGGGACAAGCTGCTTTGGGGAGGACCCCAAAGCACCCTTCCCATGATGAGGGCATGTGGCCTGGTATGGTTCAGGAGGGGGAGGGCGTTTGCTCGTCCCCCCTATCCTGACCTGCGAAGTTGCATGCTCAGATAAGGGTCCGGTATGGATTTTGAGGGGCACCCTCACGCCATTTATTTTTTATATTTTGCCATGGGGTTCCCTTTAAAATCCCCACTCAATTTGTTTCACTGATTTTTCATCTATATTGCCGGGGTCCAGTAATACATTACAGCCGCAATCAAGTTTAAATTACATTTTGCTCCGGCACTGTTCTAGACAATGCATGGATGTGTCACTTTACAGGCAGACTAAAGTGGCCCCCCAGGCATGATATTTAAAGGAATATTTCATTTTTATTGTTTCACTTTAAGCATTATTAAAATCACTACTGAAAAAACGATCGATTTAAAAACTTTTTTTTGCATGGATACATGTCCCCTAGGGCAGTACACGGGTCTCCATACACTTTTTATGGCAATAACTTGCATATAAGCCTTTAAAGTAAGCACTTTTAATTTTTCATGTTTGTGTCCTATAGACTTCAATAGGGTTCGAATGTTCGCACAGATTTTTTGCCTGTTCGCATGTTCTGGGGGGGGGGGGGGCTTGGGTGGCGTGTTCAGCCCATCCCTACTTAATAGTAGTGCTATATTAAAGCTCACAGGTACCAAACCAATTGGTAAAGGCAAACTTAACCACTTCCAGACCGTCCGCCCTCATTATGCGGCGGTACTTTGCCATTGAATACCGTTTTTATGATAGCAGATAGCTACCACAACCCCAGTATCGTTTTAAACAGTGGGCGGTCCGCTTTCAGATAAAAGTGGTCTCTGTGGCAGATTAGCCACAAGATCAATTTTTTCAAGAGCGGGAGAGGTGCTCCCCTCCCGCAAGTTTCCCGTCGTCTCCGCTGTTTATCGGACGGCGGAAACGATCGGGTTTTCTCTCCTTAGAGCAGTGGTTCTCAACTCCGGTCCTCGGGACCCACTAACAGGCCAGGTTTGCAAGATAACTGAAATGCATCACAGGTGATATCATTTGCTGCTCAGTGATTGCAGCATTCTAGTCTGCATCTCCCCAAGGCAATATTTAAAATCTGGCCTGTTGGTGGGTCCCGAGGACCGGATGTTGAGAACCACTGCCTTAAAGTATGGATGCCGAGTGAGCGGAAGATGCCGCCCACTCAGCTCCATAGCATTGAAGGACGGAAGCGATGTCAAATGTCACTTCCGCCCAAAGCTCTTAAAGGAGAAAAATTATTATTTTTGTCAGTGTGTTACTTGACCTCTAGCTTACGCATACATTTGCAAATGTGTGTAAGCAAACCCCTGTTTTTAACACATACTGTTAGCTAGGTTAATTTGGCTGGTCGCAAGCTGGTTGGTAAGTAGAGCTTGGATTTTTCCCTTGGCTATTTTTTGTCGTTTGTTGCCCTCCAATGCTCCTTGCTGTGTAGACCTTTTATAGATGGGGGCAGCGGTTCAATTTTTGTATGGTTGATTTCGGTCAGGTAACACACTGACACCTTTGCAGCCATAATGCTATGTGCTGGGTGCTTAGTGTGTCCCTGTACCTTTAAGGAGGGTTGGGATCCCTCCAGAACATCTGCCCTCCATCTGTCTCATCAGAATGCATGTGCTTCCATTGTGGAGCCTCTTATAAGTTAGAGGTAGGACGAGAGGTAACAGGGTGCCTTGTCGGGGCCTCTAGCTTACGCATGCATTTGCAAATGTGCGTAGCCAAACCCCTGTTTTTAACACGTACTGTTAGACAGGTTAATTTGACCAGTCACAAGCTGGTTGTTAAGTAGAGCTTGGGTTTTTTCCTTGGCTGTTTTTTTGTCATTTGTTGCCCACCAATGCTCCTTGCTGTATAGACCAGTTATAGATGGGGCAGCGGCTCACTTTTTGTATGTCAGATCTCTGCTGGTATGGTCATCCGTGGGTACGCATATATCTAATGACCTTGGTGCCAAGAGGAAGAACTTTTCTAGGAAGCTTAATATAAATCATCTCTTCACTGCTCCTACTGTACAGTGCCTATTGGGATCTGTAGTGTAATGAGTCTTGCCATCCCATTAGAAGACTGCTGTTACATACTACAAATGGCAGGATTCTCAGCGCTCTGTAGAGAAGTCTATGGGCTTGCTTTGCTTTAACACTCTCCCTGCTGGCCGGAGGAGAATGGTGCAGCATAACATCATTGTCTCAGTAGAGGGAGAGAAGAATAAAAGGCTACTCCTCCATATTGCTGTAGCCCAGTACCTGGCTATATTCAAAAGACAGATATTTCTTTAAGTTAAAGAGACCCTGTTGACTTGCCCATGCAGAGCAAAGTGACAGGGTCTCAGCACAGAGCCCACCTCCCCTGGCCCCTGTATACTCAGCTTACCAGTGCTCTCTCGATGCACCTCCCTTTTCTACAACCAGCTATAATCCCCGGTACTTCTGGGTATGAAGGAGCATGTGACCTCCTTCCGTGTGACATTGCTAGGGTTTAGCAGCAAATCACTAGGCCTGAGCTCTATCACATTACTGAGGGAGAGACAACACCACTACCCCAGGCTGCCAACCCCAGTCATTTAAGCACTTGTAAGGTGAGTATCAGAGGATCAGAGGAAAGGCATGCATGGGCAAGGTGACAGTTTCTTTAAAGAATAAGTTCACTTTTAGTAACGTGTTACAGTACACTCATATTCAAGATTCTCTCCCCATACCCACTGTCACAATTTAAAAACAGTGTGAATCTGCATTCATTCATGCCGTTTTCCACAGCAGCAGATGGTTTGCAGTTCTCAACAAACTGCGAGGATGCTGATGAGCACCCTCGTAGTTCCTTGATTCTTCCTGGACTTCAGTAACTGGCTACTCATATGGAGATACAGGCAGACAGCTATACTGAGTGCCTGCAAGAGCCTGATATTGCACCCACAATCTGCTGATCGCAGGTGCAAGAAAAAATACCGGTTTGCAGCAAAAATGTGCATTTATTTATTTTAAATGTGAACTTATCCTTTAAAGGATAAGTTCAACTTTTATAAAAAAAATAATAAATGCACATCTTTTTGCAGGAAAAAAAATGTGCATTTATTATTTTTTACTGAACTGCAGAAAGAATCAGTGAACTAAGGGAGCGCTTACCAATGTCCTTGCAGTTTATTTTGAACTACAAGCCATCGGCGCAGTGACTAACGGTACTTGTAGTTCATTCATTCGCAGGACTCTGTACTGAACGACATACAGCCGCACTGTTCCTCTGCACAAGGAGGGGGGATCAGGGGTAGATAAGTGAAGAGTCGTACCATGTTACATTTTGCACCCTAAATATGGGTGGAACATGTAACATGTTCTAAAGGCGAACTTAGCCTTTAAAGGAGGCAATATTTGGCATAGAGGTTTTTCATTTTTACATACAGTTGCACTTTAAGTGGTAGCATCCAGTTGAGGTTTGGAGTCGCTTTACTTTCAAGCCGGGTACACACGATCAGATTATTGGACGAATTTTCATGCTAGTCTCATATCGAAAGTGGAGAGGTTACTCAACATCCGAAAATTCTCGCACGACAGAATTTAGCGTCAGAAGTGACATAATGTGTTGAATTGTGTTCTTTCATTTCTGAGCATGCGTAGTCTTGCTCTAACAATTTTTTTCAGACGAAAACTGTACTAATCAAAGAAAAATCGGACGTTGTGTTCACAAAAGAAAAAAATTTTCGAGCCTGCACATTACGTTTTTGCCATCCGAAAATTCGGAATCGGCTGTCGAAAGCACCATACTAGCGATCAGAAAGTCGGCAGATCGTTGGTCGGACTAAATTTCCTTCTGATTTTCTGATCGTGTTTACGGGCCTTTAGTCTTACTTTTGGCTCTAACAACCAATGTACAATTCACTGAAATAATGAAAAGGTTAAACAGTGAGACAGTCAAAATGTGCTTGTTCTGCCAATACCTCTTTGACTTACCAATTTCAGAAGTGGAGAGGAGATATTCCTGCCCTGATGGAGGAAGACTGGGGCAAATGTTTGGAATAATATCTTTCGTGATTATCTCAGTTGAGGACAGGTTCATATAGTTAACCTTCTACGTCTACTATACACCAAAAAACTTTCCACTATTTATCCATCGATGCAACAAGTCATAGGTGTGGCACCAAGGTGGGACGCTTTGCTTATGTGGTGTGGACATATACTCAGCTCCAGACCCACTGGAAGGAGGTGGTAGATGCCATAAATGCATTTTATGACATTGGAAGTAGACCCATTAAATCTGCCCTTGGGAATAACAGAAAATATCAAGGCTAGCCACCACCTAAAATTGTTTATTTTCGATATTGCCTACTATGTTAGACTAGAAATCTTGCTAAAATGCAAAGTTACTATTCCACCTACAGTATACACATGATGGGTGGTTTTTAACAGAGTCCTACTCCTCTATAAACTTACCTACTTCAGCCAAGGTTGCCCTAAAAATTGAATAAACTATGGGAAAGCTGGATTAATGTGATTAATTACAATACATAGATCCTGTAGAGGCTACACCAAGACTTGTGTTAGGGATATGTCTACAAGTATTCACTGCAGTATAAATCCACTCCACAATAGGCTTTTGTGGCTCTCTTTCTACCACTTCCACCTTTTATTTCACTCCTCTTCCCCCTTCCTCCCCCCTTATATGCAGACTACTCATCAGCCAAAGTATCAATGTAATATTTATGTCACATCCCATCTACTACTGTATGTACCTCTGCTTCAATGCTTGAAAATAGTTTCAGTGCCCATTCACAAAGGGGCGGATTGCGCTCCGACTTGAGTCGCCCCAAGTTGCTTGACATTTGAAATTCCATTGAAATGAAAGGGAGCCGTCTTAATATACACTACTGAAGTCGGAGCGACTTCAGAAAAGGTTCCTGTACTACTTCTAGGCGACTTCTATCCAACTTGTGCCCATAGAATTCAATAGAAGTTGCCTCCAATGGAAACGACTTTATAGTGAAAAGAAAAGAATTTATCCAGGGCAACCCCCTCCCTCCCTTCTCTGATTGGCCACAGGCAAAGTCGCCTAGCATAGTCAAGCTTGAAGTTGCCTGCAAGTTGCCTCCAAGTTGCCTTGAAGTTGCCTGGCAAAGTCGCGCCTGAAGTCGGATCGCCCCTGTGTGAATGCAGCCTTATGTAATTGCTCTCTGTACCAATATCTTATGTTTATGTATATATTTATGTACCCTGTTGTACTTTTATATGTTTTGTGATGAAAAAAACCTTTAACCACTTCACCCCCGGAAGGATTTCCCACATTAGGATCAGAGCACTTTTTGCGATTCGGCACTGCGTCGCTTTAACTGACGATTGTGCGGTCATGCGACGTTGTACCCAAATTAAATTTGCGTCCTTTTTTTCCCACAAATAGAGCTTTTGGTGGTATTTGGTCACATCTGCGTTATTTCTGATCACCGCTATAAACAAAAAAAAGAGCGATAATTTTGCAAAAAAAACCCCAATATTTCTTACTTTTTGCTAAAATACAAATCCAAAAAAAAATATAAAAAAAAAATGTATTCATCAGTTTTGGCCGATTTATATTCTTCCTCATATTTTGGTAAAAAAAAATTGCATTCGGCGTTTCTTACATAGTTACATAGTTAGTCAGGTTGAAAAAAGACACAAGTCCATCTAGTTCAACCCAAACCC
>BLSH010267099.1:1096035-1115958 GCA_018402905.1 Glandirana rugosa | reverse complement strand
ATATATATATATATATATATATATATATATATACACACACACATATAACCAAATAATCCCATATACAATCCTTCACCCACAGTTGATCCAGAGGAAGGCAAAAAACCCCAGCAAAGAGTGATCCAATTTTCTATATCGGGGGAAAAAATTCCTTCCTGATTCCCCGAGAGGCAATTGGATTCACCCTGGATCAACTTTACGTAAAAATGTTAGTACCCAGTTATATTATTTACATTAAGGAAAGAATCCAGGCCTTTTTTAAAGCAATCAACCGTGCTGGCCAAAGCGGGAGTCTATTCCACATTTTCACAGCTCTTACTGTGTAGAAACCTTTCAAGAGTGCCCCCTTGTCCTTTGTGATGACCTTAAAGTAAATAACTCAACACCAAGTTCACTATATGGACCACTTATATACTTGTACATGTTGATCATATCCCCCCTTAATCTCCTCTTCTCAAGAAAGAATAAATTCAGATCCTCTAATCTTTCCTCATAGCTGAGCTCCTCCATGCCTCTTATTAGTTTGGTTGCCCTTCTCTGCACTTTCTCCAGTTCCCCGATATCCTTTTTGAGAACTGCTGCCAAAAACTGAACTGCATATTCCAGATGAGGTCTTACTAATGATTTATACAGGGGCAAAATAATGTCTCTATCTCTGGAGTCCATACCTCTCTTAATACAAGAAAGGATTTTGCTTGCTTTGGAAACCGCAGCTTGGCATTGCATGCCATTATTAAGCTTATGATCTACCAAAACCCCCAGATCCTTCTCCACTATGGATTCCCCCAGTTTTACTCCCCCTAGTATGTATGATGCATGCATATTCTTAGCCCCCAAGTGCATAACTTTACATTTATCAACATTAAACCTCATTTGCCACACAGTCGCCCAATTAGACAGTGCATTGAGGTCTGCTTGTAAGTTGGAAACATCATGTAAGGACGTTATTCCACTGCATAGCTTGGTGTCATCTGCAAACACTGAAATGATAATTTTAATCCCAGACCCTATATCATTTATAAATATATTGAAAAGTAAGGGTCCCAACACTGAACCTTGGGGTACACCACTGATAACCTTAGACCATTCAGAATAAGAATTATTAACCACTACTCTCTGGACTCGGTCTTTTAGCCAGTTTTCTATCCATTTACAAATTGATCTTTCCAAGCCTGTAGACTTTACCTTACAAATTAGCCGTGTGTGGGGAACGGTGTGAAACGCTTTTGCAAAATCCAAGTACACCACATCCACCACGTCCACAGCCACCCTTCTGTCCAAGGTTTTACTTACCTCCTCATAAAAAGAAATCAGGTTTGTTTCCGCAAAAGTTGCTGCATTTAAAAACCATGAGAATTCATTTCTGGCGTTTTTTTTCATTTCTGGGGGGCTGGGCTGTCAGGGGCACCAGAGATCTAACTGATCCCAGTGACAGGGATCAGTAGATCCCTTACATGCCGCCTGTCAGAACGGGGAACTGGCGTGTTTACTTTGAAGGTTCCCCGTTCTTTCCCTCTGGGAGGACATCGCGGCTCGCCGGCGGACATCGGGTCCACCCGAGCTGCGGGCACACTCTTCCAGAGTGCGGCGGGCAGGAGAGCGCACCGCAGGCGGCGCGCTCTCGCCCTCTAGATGGGCTTCTGTGAATCGCCGCTTATTTACGGCAATTCGCGAGACAGTGTCACACTGCCGCAGTAAATATACTGCGCGCGGTCGGGAAGTAGTTAAAAAGTAGAGTTGGGCCAAACATCTTTCGGTTCGGGTCACACCAGAACTCCTGAACATGTAAAAAGTTCAGACCCAAGCCGCAAGCTCTATTAAAGTCTATGATACTTGAACTTGAAAATCAAATTTTGAACACTTATATGCAAGTTATTGGCCATAAAAAAAGGGTATGGGGGTCTGGGTACTGTATCAATACAAACAAATTTTTTTTTAAAAGATCGTTTTTACAAGTGCAGTGATTTTAATGATGCTTAAAGTGAAACAATAAAAAGGAAATTCCTTTAAATATAGTGCCTGGGGGTCTCCTTAGTCTGCCTGTAAAGTTTTGCATCTGTACCGTGTGTAGAACCTGCTGCAGTAAAACTGACATATATGAAGAAAAAACAAAACATTTAAATTGGCGGAAATGCAATACCATTTCCGGCAATACAAAAATGTTAAAAGACTACGTGGGGGTCCCCTCACAATCCATACCAGGCC
The DNA here is from genome assembly GCA_018402905.1 of Glandirana rugosa. Classification (NCBI taxonomy): domain Eukaryota; kingdom Metazoa; phylum Chordata; class Amphibia; order Anura; family Ranidae; genus Glandirana; species Glandirana rugosa. The sequence goes on along the minus strand of BLSH010267099.1, from coordinate 1,113,753 downwards.
CTTTGGATCTGGTATGCATTTCAAGGGGAACCCCACTCCAACGTTTTTTAAAAACCGGCATGGAGCCCCCCAAAATCCAATAAGACCCAAAGGACCTGGTATGGATTGGAGGGGGGGGACCCCCACACTGTTTTTTTCAAATTTTTTCACATTTTTCTATTGCCGGCAATGTTTTTATTTTCATTCAGCTATCAGTGGGTAAACCTGTTGAAAGCTGATGACTCATCCATAGTTAAGGACACAGCAGCCAGCTTCCTGGCCCACTTCTTAACAGCCATCTATTCACTATGCCCTGAGTGGGCAAAGCTTTGCCAAACAGGCGAATGGCCGATGTTCGGGCCAAACTTATGCTCGGTCCGAACTGCTCGCCCAACACTATTAATAAGCATACCTGTTCAAAAAAAAATGATTCATTATAAACTACCTCCATTAGTAAACCCTGCAGTAATATCTCAGAATGTATACACGTTATAGTTTTCCTTCTAGAGATGACTGCTGCTTACATCCAGTGACTTCACAAACCTGTAAAAATGGCATATGTCAGGGGATAAGGCTTCTTCACATTTCTCATTCCCATTACAGTCACCGCAGATGCTCTAGCTGCTCTGAGAGACATGTCACCAAGGATCGCTGCCTCTCATCTTCCTTCTAATTGTGCCCTGAGTGCAGAGAGGTAGAGAGGAGAATGAACAGGTCTCTATGTATCTGCTGGGTAATTCAGAATGCTGCGCATGGAAGAAGACACAGCACTGAGTGATATAGCACAGTTCAAATTAACTAGCCTGAATACAAACTTACAGAGCAAGCCCAGCACTAAGACTCAGAATGAAATTTCATCATCAGGTCTTGACTTCCATTTCCAATTATGTAGACAGAAAGAGGCTGCAGGAGACCGGCAGCACTAAGATATACCAAATAATGAGAAATTGTCACCCAGGTGACCCTTTTCTCTAGTCTACCCATGTCTCCTATCCCTTCATCCTCCTTATTCTCTATTGGGTATATGTCTTGACCTCTCTGTTGCTTTCAGGACCCTTTCACACCGATATGCTTTTGCCACACTAGAAAACACCTTTCCAGCGAGACAAAAGCGTATCAGAATTATTACCCTTTAAATCTTATCACACGTTTGACATCACTGTGTTTGCGCTGCTTTCACCTTGCAATCTGAAAAGTTCTGAATGCTGCACTTTGCAAAAGCGCACCAAAGATACACCTTCCATTGAAGTCAATGAGAATTGCATCAAAAATGCACCAAAACACACCCAGGGTGCATTTTTGGGGGTCACATGACACCGTTTTAAAATAAAAGATGCTGGTTGTTAAGGAGCCAGCACCTGCCATCATCCTTAACAACTAGTAAATGGCTACACACATGTTCCATTAGGTTCGACCACCCCCATCTCCTCCCCTCACATGCTGCCCGAGCTGCTCCCGGCTTTCAGTTTCTCTTCAAGGCTTTGTGCCCCCCCCTCCTCTCCCTACATATTCAGTTCCCTGCCCTCCCTGCATTCAGTTCCCAGTTTTCTTTTCCTGGCTCCTTCCTCCTCTGCAGTGTCCTGTGTAATGATGGGGCAAAAGATGGCGGGCTCTGCTCTGCGTTTGCACCGCCTGCTGGACCACTCGAGCAGAGAGGAGTTTGGTGACCACCATAGAGGTACAGGGGGGCACTGTATGTGTAAGTGTCCACTTGTTGTTAAGGGTTCCAGCTCCATGACAACCCCAGCTGGCGTTCTTAACAATCAATGAATAGCTGGTTGTTAAGGGGTCAACACCAGACGTCGTCCTTAACAACCAGCTATTCACCACTTATACACTGCCTGCAATGCATTTAAAATGTATAAAAACACATTGCATGTTAGAAGTGCTCCAGTGTGAAAATAGATGTGCTGCAGTGTGAAAGCAGCCTTAACAAGACAGTAGTGCATAGCATGAATCTATCCATGGACGTCTCCGCCACCTCCTATTCATGCGGCCGGCCCCTTCAGGACGCTGGCCGCATGAGTTACAAAAACATCAGTGTTTATTGAAGCACCTGATTAGAGCCATAGGCTCCAATAGGCTTTAAAATAGAGTGGCTTGTGGCGCAGAACATGGCCCCGTGAGCCCACTGACGTGTGTTACAAATGCAAATGAATATCGCCTCTCAGCCAATTGGGAAGTGCCAGTACCAGTATGTTTCCCGATTGGTTGAATGGTCAGGCGATCCTCTTGGACGCCTTTCTCAGAGGAGGAGGGGGTTTAGCTCGCACCCGCTGCCCGCTTCCTAGATGGGGTAAGTGCGAAACTTTGATGTCCCGACTACCCTGGGGGATCTTCTGTCAGTGCCGCGAGCCCCGTGGCGGGGGCGAAGGGGGGGCTGTATACTCTATCTGCTGATGCTGTATACCGCTACCTGGTGATGCTGTATATACCCCTATCTGGGATGTTGTATACTTCTACCTGCTGATGCTGTATATACCCCTATCTGTAATGCTGTATACACCTACCTGCTGATGTTGTATATACCCCTATCTTTGATGCTGTATACTCCTACCTGCTGATGCTGTATATACCCCTATCTGCTGATGCTGCTGTATACCCCTATCTGTGATTATGTATACTCCTATCTGGTGATGCTATATACTCTTATGTGGTGATGCTGTATATACCCTATGTGGTGATGCTGTATACTCCTATCTGGTGATGCTGTATATACTCCTATCTGGTGATGCTGTATACTCTTATCTGGTGATGCTGCATACCCCTATCTGGCAATGCTGTATTTTCCTATCTGGTGATGCTGTATATACTCCTAACTGGTGATGCTGTATACTCCTATCTGGTGATGCTGGGCTGTATACTCCTAACACAAGGGGTGGAATCTATAAGGGGTTGGGCTTATAAGAAGTGAGAGGGGTCAAAAAGGAAGGGCGGGGTCTGGCGCCCCCCCATCCCAAAATGTAACCAGCTGCCATTGTGTTTAGTCATCTGTCCAGGTCGTGAACGTGGCTCAAGTAAAGATACCCTATGGGTATGTCACTGACCCTGTACAAAGTGCCTAGCGTAGCCCAGAAAAACCCACCCTGGCGTAGGCCTCTCATGTGGCCCTTTCTTGGTGTCCAACGAGGAGGGAAACATGGAGGATGTGACGACCACCCTGTCATCTGACCACCTGCGCCTCCTACCCCCACAAGCTTAATCGTAGGCCTTACTACTACTTTAATGCATGGGCACTAATGCATGGGCAGACTAAGTGGTAGGCCTACTTCTGCTTAGATGTATATATCAGGGCCATATGGCCCTGACTCAGTGATGGTATTTGTCCTGTAAGCTGCACATCTACTGTATTACAATTTCAAGTTTATATTCTTTGATAAATGTCTTAGTATTTCTGCAATACTGCATGACTCAATGCCTAAATGTCAAAGGGTCTAGATGCCATGGACTTTGACCAAATGTTGTTCACTATCTGATGAGCTCTGGACCTAGCAAGACTGTCTGAACCCCTAACTCCTTCTTTCCCTTTCACTCTCCCTTTCCACCTTTCCATACCCTTCCTTTTATTGTTCTCCTATCCATCATCATCATCATCATCTCATCATCGCCTATTTCTCAGGTCAGCAATGGGTCCCTGGTCAATGGTTTTGAATGTGGAACAGGAAACACGCAGGACACATGGGTCACTGTGTTCTGGTGTGTATGGGCCCTTAGACAGAAATCAAACATCTTCAGCAGTTTTTACCCTTCCCCATTCCATCCTAAACCAATAAAAAAAAAAAAAAAAGGTTGGAGTTCCCCTTTTAGAGATCTAAGTGGAGCCAAATCCGTGTGACAGGCCATGATGTAATAAGTCTCAATAATCTTCTCCTTTCTCCGCTGCTGTCAGCGTTCAGTAAAACATTCTCTTCTATAACAGACATTCCGGCTGCACTGTATGCCCGGGGGCTCAGCAAATCTCCCATGCTGAACATGTGACCTATTCTATATTGGCCTAAATTACATTGTAACAATCACAGCCTGACCACTCATGTAACAGGATTAGCAGGAGAAACCCTTGGATAATTCTGGTGCATTGCCTGACACAGAACAAAAAATCAACGGCCTGTGACGATCCAATCAAAAGGGAGCTGAATTCATGTATGGGCAATCAACGGAAATACAGGTCAACGAGACCAAGGATGCAGCATATTAATAGACACGGTACATTGTTTTAGTGACTGTTGATTAAATTTGCATTTCATAGAAAGGTTTGAAATAAGATTATACAGTATAATAGTGTTTTCTGCTACTTGGTGCATTTGCTGAATAAAATGTGGTCAGAGGGTGCACTGCAAAGCAATGCAATGCAACGCCAAGCACATCGCATTTACTCTTAGTCCCCTTTCACATGGATGGTCCATACAGGACCACCAGTCATTTTTTCAGCAGACCTGTTTTAGAGCTTCATGCAAGTCAATCCTGAGAAGTGGCGGCACTAGGGTTGGTGTCACCTAGTGCGGTAAAACATGGTGTAACCCAGCCCCCCCCCCCCGAATAATTTTTCCCATATATTTTTGAACTACTGTAGGGCACTGAGCAGGCTAGCGCATCAGCGCGGCTGACCCCTCCCCCCCCCAGCATGCCACATTGCTCTGTCCTGCTACTGTGGAGCCATAGAAGTGGTCAGGGCAGTAGACACTGGGTAGGCTAGCACATCGGGCTCTCTCCTGTCTAGATGTGAGATTCTCCCTCCCCCCTCACCTTCCCCAGCTCCATACCCCTCAGCTATTTCCTGCACATCCTGTCCCGGTCAGCCTCCTTCATGGTTTCTTGAGTCCTTGCTGCTTAAATTATCTCTGCCATGAAGACTAATTATCAAACAGTTCTGTTCACTGATGGGTGCCGTGCAACCCTGGATGGTCCAGATGGATGGAGTAGTGTATGGTTTGCTGGACGGCCACCCTGTTCCAACAAGGCTGCAACATCAGCAAGGGGAAGGGGAATCGTGGGAAGAGAGCTGGTTGGCCCCTTTAGGGTCCCTGAAGTTGTAAATATGACCTCTGCAAAGTATGTGGAGTTCCTGGCTGACCACTTCCTTCCCTGGTACAGAAGGAAGGACTATGCTTTCCGTAATTAAATTATCTTCATGTATGACAATGCACCATCTCATGCTGCAAAGAATACCTCTGCATCAATGGCTGCTATGGGGATAAAAGGAGAGAAAGTCATGGTGTGGCCTCCATCCTCCCCTCATTTCAATCCTATTGAGAACCTTTGGAACATCCTCAAGCAAAAGATCTATGAGGGTGGGAGGCAGTTTACATCCAAACAGCAGCTCTGGGAGGCTATTCTGACATCTTGCAAAAAAAAAATTCCCGCAGAAATTGTCCAAAAACTCACAAGTTCAATGGATGCAAGACTTGTGAAGCTGCTATCAAATAAGGGGTCCTATGTTAAAATGTAACGTGACCTGTTAAAATGTTTAAAAAGTTAAAATGTTGTTCAAAGTTTGATTGAAATAGCCTTTGATTTCTGCAAACACAACAAATGACAATTTTCAGTTCTTTACAACCTATAAAGTGTTTTGAAACTTACTGTGCGTAATCATTTGGAACAGTGCATTGTAAGTTTTTCATTTTGAAAAAAATACTGTTATCATTAGGAGGTTTGTTCGAAATAAAATTTGAATTGTACTCTTAATAGATGATAACATGAGAATTATGCTGACTGTTGTTTACATCAATTATTTAGGTAGATGAGAAAAATATCATTGGCATAATAATTTGGAACAGGGTGTATTTGTGGGAAAAAAAGGACGTCAATTTTGTTTGGGTACAACGTCGCACGACCACGCAATTGTCAGTTAAAGTGAAGCAGTGCCATATTGCAAAACATGCTCTGGTGTTTTTATTAAATGTTTCTCTGTTTAACCCCCTATTAAGCTTTAAAACATAGTTCCACCCATGTAAAGGTCAGCAGCTACAAAAAGTGTAGCTGCTGACTTTTAATAATCGGACACTCACCTGTCCCTTGCTCCAGCGATGCGGTCGCCCGAGGGCTCGCTCTTCGCCCCCTCCCCTCGGCAGCGCCGGCATCACAGGTGTGGGCACCCGGCTTTGGCTTCAAAGCCAGGCACAGACTGCATATGCGCGAGTCACGCTGCGCCTTGTGACTGGCCGGGGTATCTTCTGGGACCTGTGACATGTCCCAGAAGATCGCCAAGAGGGAGGGGGGAAGGGGAACTTCCTTTCCGGAGCCGCGGCACCAGGAGAGGAAGTGGAACTGGGACCCTGTGAAAACAGGGTCCCTGGTCAAACCCCCCCCCCCCAAAAGACATGCCAATTGTGGCATGTCGGGGTGTCACCTTCCATTAAAGTGGAAGTTCCACTTTTGGGTGGAACTCCGCTTTAATTTACTCTAATCAGCCTTAATTAACTCCTTATTCTCCTTCATTTAATTATTATTTTCCTGCTGAATTTTCTTTTCACTTCTATTTTATAAACTATTAATAATTAAAACTTTTTTTTGTTTGCTCTGTTCTCTAATTTTTTTACACCTTTAACCGCTTGTTGACCGTGTCGCGTAGATTTACTGCTGCAAAGTGGTAGCGATATGCAAATTGCCGTATATAAATGGTGATTCACGCAGCGGCAGTTGCGTGTGCCTGTGTGCTGCTGCACGCTGCGTGTCGGGTGCACTCAATGTCCACCGGCGACCCGCGATCGCCTAATACAGAGGCAGAACGGGGAACCGCCAATGTAAACACGGCGGTTTCCCATTCTGTCAGGGGACATGACACAGATCTACTGATCCCTGTGATCGGGATCAGTTAGATCTGTTATGTCCCTGCCAGCCCAGCCTCCACACATTTAGAAAACAGTGAGGGAACACATTTAACCCCTAGATTGCCCCCTACAGTTTAACCCCTTCCCTGCCAATGACATTTATACAGTAATCAGTGGCTATTTTTAGATCTGATCGCTGTATAAATGTCAATGGTCCCAAAAAAAGTGTCAAAAATGTCTGATATGTCTGCCGCAATATCGCAGTTTCAATAAAAATCGCAGATCCCCGCCATTACTAGTAAAAAAAAAATAACAAAAATGCCCCAAATCAATTCTCATAGTTTGTAGACGCAATAACTTTTGCGGAAACCAATCAATAAACGCTTTTTGCGATTTTATTTACCAAAAATATGTAGAAGAATACATTTTGGCCAAACCTGATGAATAAATTAGTTTTTTTATTTATTTTTTTGGGGTATGTATTATAGCAAAAAGTAAAAAATATTTTTTTTCAAAATTGTCGCTCTTTGTTTATAGCGCAAAAACGGAAAATTCCTATCCGATACTTACCGTAATTTTCCTTTCCTGATGGACTCCATGGCAGCCTACGTGTGGGTTTACCCCGCCCTCCTTTTCTCCCATAGGACTCCATTACCATAAACCTGTGTTCTGTATATAGCCCCTCCTCTATACTCGAGGGTGGGGACTCCGGCTGCCATGGAGTCCATCAGGAAAGGAAAATTACGGTAAGTATCGGATAGGAATTTTCCGTTTTCCTGACAGACTCCATGGCAGCCTACGTGTGGGACGTAACTAGTCCAAAAAAAAAACCACACGGGCGGGAATGCTGCTTGAAAGAAATTTAATTCAGATTTAATTGAGATTGTCAGCTGACAACACCTTTGAACCAAAACTAATGGAAGATAATGACGCCGGCTCTACGCAGTAGTGCGTCATGAAAGTGTTCAGTGAGGACCATGAGGCTGCCCTGCAAATAACCTCCGGTGCTACGTGACGTACTGCCGCCCAGGACGTAGCGATGCCCCTGGTCGAGTGGGCTGTCATTGCCTCTGGGGGGGGCAGGCCCTTTGCCCTATAAACCTTCTGGATCACCTGAACGATCCAGGCTGCGATTGATCTGGAAGATGCTTCCTTCCCTTTATTTTTCCCGGAGAACAAAACAAACAGGTTGTCCAAATGCCTGAATTCAGCCGTAGTCTGTAGATAAAGTTACGTAATACTTCTCCCACATTCAGAGGGTGAGTATTTGTGGAACCTGGAGATCTGAACGTCGGCAGAGTAATTTCCTGGTTTTCATGGAATACTGATGTAACTTTAGGCCTAGAGCCCAGCATCGGGATTAGCACTACTCTGTCCGGGAAAAAGGTCAAGAAAGGTTCCTTGTGACCTAAGGCCCCGATCTCTGATACTCTCTTGGCAGAGGTTATCGCCACCAGAAAGGCCGCTTTCATGGACAGTTCCTTCAGAAATGCTGCATCGCCCTCTCCGGGCACCTGCTCAGCCAGAAAGTCCAGAACTAAGGGTAGATCCCACTTTGGGAACCTAGCCCTTCTTTGTGGCCTCAGTCTAGCTGCTCCCTTAAGGAATTGATGGACCAGCGGCTCGGAGGCCCAGGAAGTTCCTGAGAAAGCCGACAAGACCAAGACCTGTACTTTCAATGAGCTGGTCGAGAGGGGTAGTTTGTGTCCCGTTTGTAGGAATTCCAAGATTTCCTGCACTCCAGCATCTCTGGCAGACTTCCCTCTGGAGGATGAGAAGTCCAAAAACTTGGCCCAGATCCTCGCATATACCCTATTGGTGCTGGGTCTCCTAGAACTCATCAGGGTGGAGATCACTCGGGGAGCGCAGCCCAAGGCCTCGAACCTCTCCCTCTCAAAAACCAGACCATCAGATGCAACCGCTCTGGGCGCGGGTGTAGGACTGCCCCCCCTGGGACAGGATGTCTGGTCTGAGAGGAAGCGGCACTGGCGCCCTGTAGCTGAGCTGGATCAGCAGGGTGAACCAAGGCCTGTTGGGCCAGAAGGCCGCGCCACCGCTGTGACCTCGGCCTCCTCGTCCCGAAGCCTCTGTAGGAAGCGGAGAATGATGGGAGTTGGTGGAAAAGCATAGGCCCTGTTGAACCTCCAGACGTCCGTCAGGGTATCCACTCCGAAGGCTTGGTGGCATTGGCCCCTCGTGTAGAATTTGGCAAGCTTGTGGTTCACAGGGGAGGCAAAAAGGTCGACCTCGGGATTCACTCCCAGAGACTGGATCCAGGCAAACACCTCCAGATGTAGAGACCATTCCCCGTTGTCCAACCGAACCCTGGAGAGGAAATCCGCTTGTGTATTCCGCACCCCCGGTATGTACACTGCCGAGATGTCCGTTAGGAATCTCTGAGCCCATGATAGGATTGGCTCTACCTCCCGTAGTAGGGATAGACTCCGTGTTCCCCCCTGCTTCCTCACGTAGGCGACTGCCGTTGTGTTGTCCATCCTTAATAATACTGCTTTCCCTACTACTTGATGGTGAAAGGCTTGGAGGGCCTGGTGGAACATTCAAAGGAAAAGCAGCTCCAGGTGAGAAATCAGTATATGGAAGGCTGTGTGCACGTCTGGTCCGTGAGCCAACAGCATACAATACATCAATGAAGGTTTTGACAGCACCACAGGAACTTCCAAACGAATTGTGTTTATTCAGTAAAACATCATACAGGATTCAACAGTCCATAAGAAGTACATCAAGGCAAGATAGATTGACGCGTTTCACGGGAGTTATACCCGCTTAGTCATAATCTGGTGGGCTGCCCGTAATTCCAGAATATTGGAGACCGGCATGCGGGACAGTGGACCCCATCTTTCCTGGGCTACTTCCGACCCACAGTGGGCTCCCCATCCCAAGTTGCTGGCATCCGTCGTGACCACCACCCATGAGGGTGGGGAGATGGAATGACACTTGAGGAGATTCTTGCTCTGCAGCCACAATGGCAGACTGTCCCTCATGGTTGTTGTTATATGGACAGGATGGTCCCCTTTGTCCGGCCGCCATTGCTGCAGGAATCCCAGCTGGAAAGGACGCATCTTCCACCTGGCCCACTTAACCATTGGTGTTGTGGAGACCATGGTGCCAATTATCCAGAGGCATTGGGAGACCCTGAGATGTGATGATGACAGGGCTGGTCGTAGCCGGTCCCGAACTATTGCGATCTTGTCCACGGGCAGGGAGATTGTGTTCTCCACCGTATTGAATTGTGCGCCCAGGTATATCAGATTTTGCGATGGCTCCAGGCAGCTCTTCGCCAGATTCAGCACTCAGCCGAACTCCTGCAGTATGGCCATTACTCGGTCCCTGTGGGACAGCAGCTGCTCTCTGTCCTGGGACAGAATGAGCAGGTCGTCGAGGTAGTGTTGCAGTTTCATCCCCTCTGTCCTGATCAGGGCCACCACAGCTAGGAGGACTTTCGAAAACACCCATGGGGACGTCGACAGCCCAAAAGGAAGGTACGTGGAGGTGTCTTTGTCCTATCAGGAAACGGAGGTACTTGCTGTAACCCTCCACCACTGGAATGTGAAAGTAGGCGTCCTTTATTGACACCATCCAGTCGTCTGGCTGCACTGCTTGCTGAATCGTTGTTAAGGTCTCCATCCTGAACTTTTCGCCTTGAATGAACCTGTTTAGGTGCGTGAGGACTATAACTGGCCTCCAGGCTCCGTTTCTCTTCAGAACCAGAAAGAGAGGGGAGTATAGACCCTGGAACTTCTCTTCTTCTGGGACGGGCACCGCCGCTCCTTGGGACACCAAGAAGTCCACATATCCCAGGAGGATGAGTCTCTTCTCCTCTGAGCGTGGCAACAGGGTGGGCATGATCCTGAGAACCAGAGGAGCAGAAAAGACCCAGGAGTGCCCGACAGATACTGTTGAAATGACCCAGGCGTCCGAAATTGAGGCCGCCCAGACGCGTCGGAAGTGAAGCAAACGTGCTCCCACCCGACCCGTCTGGGCGAGGCCACCCTCAAACGGTTTTAGTAGAATCAGCCGGGGTCAAGCTCTTGGCAGCCCGTTGAGTGTTGGGCTGACCTCTCCTCCAGTTGCATCTGAAGTCTAGCCTGTAACTGCGAGCCTCTCTTGATCGGTCTGAGGTCTGTCTCCTTGGCTGAGGTTTCTTCTGACCAAACAGTCACCTGTCTTGAGGGAGGAACCCTGACTTCCCCCCGGTGGCTTTGGCAATTGCCTTGTCCAGTCTGTTTCCAAATGAAGAGGCCCCTTCAAATGGAATCCTGCACCAAGCCTGTTTAGAAGACGGGTCTGTGAGCCAAGGACGCAGCCATAAGGCCCGCTTAGCTGTTACCGAGGACAGCATTACCAGGCAAATTAGATCAAGGGAGGCCTCCCCCAGAAAGGCCGATGCCCACTTCAGCTCCCTGAGGGGAGAGCTCCTGGCCAAATCTTCTGAGACTGTTCTTAAAGTTGCATCAACATTCTCAGTCCAGACCTCCATTGCATTGGACACAGCTGCCAAGGTGAGTGCAGGTTTGCAGGCCATACCTGCAGTCACATAAACTCTCTTAAGATCCAAGTAGATCTTTCTCTCAAGCGGATCCTTGAATGATACTGCATCTTCCAAGGGGAGGGTGACATGTTTTGCCAGCCTCATGACTGCCGCATCCACCAGTGGGGCAGACTCCAAGTCTTTGACTTCTTCCTCTTTAAAGGGGTAAAGTCTGTTCGCCCTGATGGATAAAGAAGACTTCTTGTCCACCTTCTTCCATTCTTCCTTTAACATCTCCTTTAATTCCGGAAGTAGAGGGAAGTTGGGGCGCTCTTTGTTCAGGTGTTTGAAGAACTTCCTTTGTTTCGCCGGGGAAGACACCGGCTCTTCCCACCTCAAGGCCTCCTTTACTGCCTTGATAAATGGTGAGATCTGGGCTGCATCAAAGCCCGTTGCGTCTTCCCCCTGCGTCTCGTCTTCTGAGAGGTCCCGGGGTATAAAGCTTGGCTGGGATGGACCTGGCTCTTCATGGGTAACTCCCTCGAAGGAACCCGCCACGGAGGATTGGCTGTTGGCAAGCTCCCTCAGAGACTGTTGAACTACCCGCCTTACAATTGCCTCCATCCCAGGGCTAGGGCTCGTTTGACCACCCGCATCTCATTCCTTCACCGCCCTGGAGTAGCAACCGTCACATAGTGACTTTCCCTCCGGCAACTTTGCGCTACAGCCCCAGCAAGCTCTGTGTCTGGAGTGGCTGCTGTGGCGGTGGGAATGGTGTCTGGAGGAAGAGTGGGAACTCCTTCCTTGGCGCCGGCCCAGAGATTGGGACCTCTGCTGCCTAGATTTTGATGATGAATGTCGTTGCTGCGACCTGGCAGGGTCTCTGGCCTCTCGTGAATTGCTTTGGTGTGACCTAGAAGGGTTAAAATGACAATACAAAGGAAGGGGGAAGAGAAAGATAGGCACATAAACAAGAGATACAAGGCTATGCACGCCCACCCTCCCTTGCTCAGCCCCAGACCTCACCTGCCGGGCAAGGGCTGGCCACTGGGAAGCAGTGAACAGTCCATCTTGAGGGATCTACGCATCCACTGCAGGAATAGAGGGAGAGAGGAATTATATGTCAGCTTCCCTCCTCCCTCTGCCCCCCCCCCTCTCCTCCAGTCCCCTCCTGACAGGGCTCATCTGGAGAGTAGAGGAGCAGAGCCTGGGGAAGCCGCCGTCACAGCCCGCAGTCTATGCCAAAGACTGCAGGGGCTGACAGCCATTCAAATCCCCTGCTCCGTTCCGCGTCATCGCATCGCGACTGCACATGCGCCCGCCAGGTGGCAGGCTCCCCTGCGCGTGTGCCAACCAAGCCTCGGTCTGAGCCTCGCCTCGCACCTGCGCAGTAGCCCCGCGTCCGGGAAGGCGTGGCGAGCGATGGAGGAATGCAGATGCGTTCCACCCACTTCTGACCGCTTACCGAAGGCAGCCTGGAGACAATAGGCACGGGACACACAGCATGAGCGGTAGTACCATAACAAAAAAAGGCTGCCATGGAGTACTTGCCTGTCTTCGGGACCCTGCCAGTGCCAGCGTCACCCTGGGCAACTATGGGCCACCCCTCCCCGGGGATCTTCTTGGCCATCCGCCTCTCGCCCACCGTGGCTGGGCCCTGGGGGACACCACTGCCCCAAATGGATCTGCCCCGTCATCAGCTGGGGACCTCCGCCCGGGACGCATGAGACTTGCTTGCAACTGCGATGTTCCAGGAGGAGGTCAAAAAAGGAACACAGGTGCGGGCCATGAATCTAAATTTATGGTAATGGGGTCCTATGGGAGAAAAGGAGGGTCGGGTAAACCCACATGTAGGCTGCCATGGAGTCTGTCAGGAGAAATAGATACCGCAGAGGTGATCAAATACCACGAAAATAAAGCTCCATTTGTGGGAAAAAAGGACGTCAATTTTGTTTGGGTACAACGTCGCATGATCGTGCAATTGTCAGTTAAAGCTACACAGTGATGAATCGCAAAAAGTGCACTGGTCAGGAAGGGGATTATTCCTTCCGGGGCTGAAGTGGTTAACAACCAATGACTCATTCAGCTGTCAGTGGGGTTCCCTTGTTGACAGCTGAAGTTTTAAAGAAGTCCCAGCAATTGGAGCTGTCAAACAAAAAGCAGCTGGCAATGTTTATCAACAACATCGCTCACATGAAATGCTAAGATAAAAAGAAACATTGTTTCTTTTTGTATCTTTTTGTTTCTTCATCTACAGATCAAAGGGATGAACTTTGATATACAGATGAAGTTTAAAGCAATCTGTCAAGTAAAAAAAAATCGTGTTTTATTAAATGTTTCTGTTTAACCCCTTACAGTATTCAGCCTTAATTTACTCTAATCAGCCTTAATTAACTCCTTATTCTCCTTCATTTAATTATTATTTTCCTGCTGAATTTTCTTTTCACTTCTATTTTATAAACTATTAATAATTAAAACTTTTTTTTGTTTTCTTTGTTCTGTAATATTTTTACACCTACTTTGTACCGTTGCTGACAGCTGAAGTGTAAATAAAACAGTTGCGGTAGGTATCGACAATTGGTATCGGTGAGTACTAAAAAAAAGTATCAGTACTCGTAAAAAAAAAAAATGGTATCAGTACAACCCTAATTTTAGTGTATTATTAGTAAAAATATAATTTCATGTGATCTTGGGGGAGGGGGTTCTGTCATGTAGGCATTATGGGGCCCTGTGATTTCTAAAAGCAGCCGTGCCTACTGATACCATCCACAGGCAGCTCAACTCTTTAAAAGAACACAGAAGTTGAATCCAACTCAATTTTATTTCCAGTGCGCAGGATGTTTTTCTAGTCTTTTTAAGTTAAAAAAAAAGACAATGAATTCCCTAAGCATTGTCCCTGGAAATACTAATGCTGATTGAGGGAACGTGGAAGAAACAGGGAGAGTCTAGCTAGGACTTAAAGGGGAGCTCCAGTCACTGCGAAAAATAAAATCAAAGTCAGCATCTACAAATACTGTAGTTGCTGATTTCAACATACAAACACTTACCAGTCCAGGGATCCAGTGCCGTCATCACCAGGGTTGTTTTTTTTATGGTTTTTGGGTCCCTGGCACTGCCATCTTGCTTGTGGGAACCCGGCTGTCTCTTCCTGGTGTTTCACATCGGCTTCTGATTGCACATGCTCAAGATGCGCTCCGCCTTCTGAATGTTCCAGGAGGTTGCGGCCGGGAAGAGGGAAGGCAAACTTCAACTCTGCGAGTGGAGGTGGCAGTGCGGCACAGTGACAGGGGGCACACGGGGGATGGGAACTAGGCAGAACAGGGAGGGCTATCAGTGCAATGGAAGCAATTACAGGAACGATGCCCCGTGTCTGTGTCTCTCCCTGCAGCAGCTGAAAGCCGGCAGGAGAGAGAGAAACCGGCTTTCAGCTGCTGCAGTGAGCCGCACAGGGCATCTTTATGTGATTGCCCCTCCACCTGACCACACCGATTCCTCCTGCTGTTCGGGCCCCCTTGTGTGCCCGGGCCCCCTACAGGAGTACTGGTGGTCCCCCCTTATCAGTGGCCGTGCAAGTAAATGGGACAGAACACAGACGCAGTTCCATTTACATCTGACTGCCCATAGATCTAATGTGTGTCCGTAAAACTCCAATTTTTTTAATGTAGCAAAAAAACAAACAGGCACTGTTCCGTTCTGCTCTGATTCTGCATGGATTCCTTGCTGATTGGTCCAGACTGAGCCCACATGAGAGGGGCCATAGAGTTCATTGATACAATAACATATGTTTTCATACATTGGCACACATTCCAGTAAAGTGTATAGATTTGAATGGTGGGGGGTATTGATCAGTACTGCTGGATCTTTTACACAAAGTAACCTGTTCTTATGTTATTAATATATTATTATTTTGAAAAGCACAAGCTCTCTGGCAGAATGTATCAGTTTACATGGGTGAGACAAATCACTTAACACTGACAGAGTACAGAGTACAATGATCAGCTTTTATTTATTTTTATAAAACCTTTATCCCAAAGGGAAAAAAAAAACAAAAAAAACGGTTTGCTGTAAATGATGATGGTATGTAAGTGGAGTTTGACTTAAAGCTCCAGTTGGGAAAAAAAGCATTGAAAGTCAGCAGCTACAAATACTTCAGCTGCTAACTTTTAACATAAAGACACTTCCATTCGTCAATTGGCTTCGGGTGCAGGCACTGGCATTGTAAGTATGGGAAACCGGCAGTGAAGCCTTCAGGCTTCACAGCCGATTTCCTAGTGCGCAGGCGTGAGAGGCGTGAGATGGGGCGGGCGCTCTGCACCAGATCACATACATGTATGTAATCCAGGATCTCTGGGTAGGGGGCACACGTGCCCACCGCCCCATCTGTACTGTGATTTGGTACAGCACAAGTTAGTCAGCAGGTCGCAGCCATTGATTTATGGCTGGGACCTGCTGATCGGCTTAGCGAATCACAGCACAGAGCCCTGTGTTTACTAACAACACAGGGCTCTGTACAGGGAGCAGCAATGTAGCTGTTCTTTCTCCCTGCAAAGCACGTAGAAACAACCACCACATGTATTAGTAAAAGCAGCACACATTACACATTGTTAGGCACACAGTTAACCCTTTGATTGCCACTAGATGTTAAAGCGGTGTTCACCCCCCCCCCACCCCACCCGCTCTCCAAAAATTAAAAGTCAGCAGCTACAAATACTGTAGCTGCTGACTTTTAGTATTAGGGCATTTATCTGTCCAGGGATTTCACAGTGTCCTCACCGAGCCGATTCTTGAATCAGCTCCCGGGTGCTGGCACCGCCATCTCGGCTAAAAGAAACCGGCATTGAACCCTATGGCGCATGTGTGAATCACGCTGTGCTTTGTGTATGAGCCAGCTGCGGGGGGTAACTTTCAGCTCACTTCCCAAGCAAACTGAGCTGGAAGTGGGAACTGGTACCTGTCAAAACCAGGTACCTGCCCCCCCCCCCAAAAAAAATTGCCAAATGTGGTAGTGGAGGGGGGTTGGGTGCAAACGAGCAGAGCTTTCACTTTTGGGTGGAGCTCTGCTTTAAATTTTTTAGGGTATCTAAATCTGATAATATATTTAACACTTCCCTCCCCCCCCCCCCCAGAATGACAATGCTGCTGTCTGCTGTGCCTCATGTTCTCATTCCTCCAGAGTGGGGACACTCTAATACAGGAGGCGTGTTACTGACCAGATCACCAGGTGAAAACAGAAGGGAAAAAAAGCAAAAGAAAAGAAAACAAATGCAGCTACCACATCTAATGATTGGTAAGATGCAAAATAATACATATTTGGTATTGGGTTTAATACCCCTTTAGCTCCTGGTAACCTCTTCTTTACCAATTGCCTCCTTTCAGCAAAAACTTTTTTTTAATGAGTTTTGTATTACTTTTGTAAAAAAATACACACATTAAACTGAAAAAAAAAGTAACAAATTCCTGTGCACCAACCATAAAAACACATTTTTATAAATGTGTGAAAAATAGCCAAAGAAGGAAAAAGAAGACATGAAAACTGAAATCTAGTTATATATAAAATTACTATTATGTATTCATTGAAAATCTTTAAGTCTTCATTCACACCTGAGTGTAGCGCAGCGCCAGCACGTTTTTTTAGTGGAGTGTTGAATGGGCCTCCCTCCATTCTGAAAACGCTCCAAAGAATCTCATGTACCAAATCTTGGCACAGAGCCAGGAGCGTCTGTGGTTGCGATTTTTGCCGTGACTGTAGCACGATTTGTTGCTCGACAATTGGGGCAAAATCGCACTGCGTTTGAGGTGCCATTAAGAAATAATGTCGCCGTGATTCTGGAACTGCAGCCAAAATCGCAGTGATTGCACCAGAGATCCAAATTGCTCAGTTGTGAACGGAGCCTAAAACTGAACTCCAGGAATCTATTTTTTTATGGCAATCAGCCAACTTGATTACATGTAATTATTTATGTGCCACATTGGGTGGGCTGCTGGAGATGCTGGAACCCAATGTTGTAGGCTGTGCTACATAATACAGTCACTGCTGGTGCTGCTGGAGAGATTTGTCATCTGAACACAGGCAGTCGCTCACTCCCACACTTCCATTATTCAGCAATTGTCTTGTATTATTTCCAATCAGTGCAAGCCATTCCCTGATTGGATGAGTCAAAGAGGAAGGGGAGATGATGTCACAGTCATGTATTTATTAGATCCTCCCTTTAACGTAGCAAAAAAAAAAAAAAAAGTTTGGAACAGCCAATGTGTGGGAAACCTGCGTGTGTGCAGAGGGGCCTCAGGGCTCAATACAGACCTGAAGCCCTAGGTCGCATCTGCACAGGTACAGAATCCAGGAGGGGGGAGGGGGACACAAACATCATTGCGGAAGTACTACTATGTAAAAAACGATGTATCATCATGAAGGCGTTACTACAAACACAGGGGGAGGGGGGAGGACCTAAGACATGGACACGTCTACGCTGGATCCCGAAGTCC
>BLSH010267099.1:1081931-1092777 GCA_018402905.1 Glandirana rugosa | reverse complement strand
GCCATAATCGGCTCCGATCGGGTCTCCTTCGGCAAATTCCGGAAGCGACGTCACAACGTCACTTCCGGTTTACACGGCGGCTAACGGCGCCAAATTTAAAAAAACAACAGTATTTAGAATCGCCGTTTTTGGCGATCTGAATACTGTGAAATGTAAAGGAGGGATGGGGGGTCTTTTAGACCCCCCGGCCCTCCAAAAAGAGTACCTGTCACCACCTATTACTATCACAAGGGATGTTTACATTCCTTGTGATAGCAATAAAAGTGATCAGATTTTTTTTTTTTTAAAGGAACAGTGCTAAAAATAAATAAATGAAATTAAAAAAAAAAAAAAAAAAAAAGATTTAAATCGCCACCGTCCCCGCGAGCTCGCGCAGCAAAGAAAACGCATACGTAAGTCGCGCCCACATATGAAAACGGTGTTCAAACCACACATGTGAGGTATCGCCGTGATCGCCAGAGTGTGAGCAATAATTCTAGCAAAAGACATCCTCTGTAACTCTAACCTGGTAACCATTAAAAATTTTAAAACGTCGCCTATGGAACTTTTTAAATACCGGACTTTGTCGCCATTCCGTGAGTGCGTGCAATTTTCAACCAGGTCATGTATGGTATCTATTTACTCGGCGTAACATCCTCTTTCACAATATGGAAAAAAATTGGGCTAACTTTACTGTTGTCTAATTTTTTAACTCAAAAAAGTAAAATTGTTCCAAAAAAATCGCGCTTGAAAGACCGCTGCGCAAATACCGTGTGACAAAAAGTATTGAAACAATTGCCACTTTATTCTCTAGGGTGTTTGAAAAAAATATATATATAATGTTTGGGGGTTCTAAGTAATTCTCTAGCAAAAAAAAATGTTTTTAGCTTGTGACCACCAAATGTAAAAAAGTGGCCCGGTAGGTAAGTGGTAGGCACTTCAGTGGTGCTTCAATCGAGCTTTGTCATAGACTTATATGGAGGCTTTGAAGCACCACTAAAGCGACATGGGGTGTAATTTTTGAAGTGAAGCTAAAGCAAAGTAAACACAAGGTGTAAACAGGACTGTAAGCTAATCATTTTATTTAGTGACGTGGACATTGGCTAGCGTTCACAGAGGTTTAACAAAGCGTGTCCGAAGCCCCACCCAGTTCCCACCCAGTGTCAATTAGTGTCAGATTGCCCACCACACTATCACAGTCACACTATAAGTTGCTGATTACCGCCATCATTAGTGTAAAAAAAAAACATAATTGCTGGACAGCTTTGTCTGTTAAAGGAAGCTAAAAAAACAACAGACTTGCTGGCAGGATCAACAGCTGAAAATAAGAAAAAGATAGACTAAAATAGAAAACGAATGCAGTCATTGCATTTTAGAACTGGTATGCTGTGATATAATAAAATGATGTTATTGGGTTCCATACCGTTTTAAGTCGTGTTTGACAAACGATGGTACAGACGATGGTTAAGGGGTATTCTTTTGTATATAATTGAATTCAACACGTATGAGACTGCGGCGAGAAAAGCGTGTCTCCTTCTGTTAAAAACACAAAGCCCGGGGTCCTCCTCCGTCTCCCAGTCACACAAAGCAGCAAATTCAACCTGAAAGTGCGAGCGGGCAAGTATTTAAAAGCCGACAGGTAACAAGCTCTCGGAGAGGAGAGATCGCAATATTAATTAAAATATGCTGAGTCTGCCAGCAAGGTGGGAGTTAACGCTGCATCGGTAATGACTGCCAGTTGCCATGGTAACCGTGGCACTCCGTATTAGGGCACACTCATGTGCATCTTTCTTACATGCAAACTGTAAACAGACAGTGACAGTTATAAACACAGAGAGAGAAAACATACTCAACCCAAAGAGCATCCGTCAAACCGCTTTCTGGAGTCCTGGAATTTTAATGAGGACGCGGCCTTGTAATGCGCCAGAAACCGGTGGCGTCCAAATTATGGGCTCAGGTTAAAAATGTATGAGCCCTTTACAACTGTTCATGGTAGATAGACGTGATAAAAAGGTACTTGTATGTATTATTTATTTATTATTATTTATTATTTATTACAAGTAGTTATATAGCGCCAACAATTTACACCGCGCTGTACATTATACACACTATATTGCCAAAAGTATTGGGACACCTGCCTTTACACGCACATAAACTTTAATGGCATCCCAGTCTTAGTCCGTAGGGTTCAATATTGAGTTGGCCCCCCTTTTGCAGCCAGTGGCGGCTGGTGCTAAACTTTTTTGGGGGGGGCGGCAAACAAACCCCCCCCCCAGGTCCGCATTCACCCCTCCACTGCCGCGGCTTCCCCAGTTTCTCCTCCTGGCCAACCTGGGCTTCTTCAGATCCACCTCCTGCCCTGATTGGCCGGAAACCAATAGCGAATATTGATTCACTAGTGTCACAAGTGGGTGACATGGATGAGTGAGTTTGGTGTGGAGAAAC
Organism: Glandirana rugosa; assembly: GCA_018402905.1. Classification (NCBI taxonomy): domain Eukaryota; kingdom Metazoa; phylum Chordata; class Amphibia; order Anura; family Ranidae; genus Glandirana; species Glandirana rugosa. The sequence goes on along the minus strand of BLSH010267099.1, from coordinate 1,090,353 downwards.
TTGACAGGCCTGCACAGAGTCCTGACTTCAACCCGATAGAACACCTTTGGGATGAATTAGAGTGGAGACTCCGAGCCAGGCCTTCTCATCCAACATCAGTGCCTGACCTCACAAATGCGCTTCTGGAAAAATGGTCAAACATTCCCATAGACACTCCTAAACCTTGTGGACAGCCTTTCCAGAAGAGATGAAGCTGTTATAGCTGCAAAGGGTGGGCCAACTCAATATTGAACCCTACGGACTAAGACTGGGATGCCATTAAAGTTCATGTGTGTGTAAATGCAGGTGTCCCAATACTTTTGGTAATACAGTGTATATTCACATCAGTCCCTGCCCTCAAGGAGCTTACAATCTAAAGTCCCTACCTCACATACTGTACATGCACACATACTAGGGCCAACTTAAACAGGAGTCAATCAACCTGCCAACTTGTCTTTGTAGTGTGGGAGGAAACCCATGTAAGCACCAGAGAACATGCAAACTCCATGCAGATAGTGTCCTTTCCAAAATTTTCACCTGAGACCCCATGAATATTATTATTACAACTGTTATTATTATAAAAGATTTATATAGCACCAACAGTTTGCACAATGCTTTATAAATTAAAGAAGGCAGTAAAGTTCCAACACAATTCAATAGGTATAGGACAGGAATGGGCAAACTATGGCCCGCGGGCCGTATACGGCCCAGCGGACCTTTTAATCCGGCCCACGGATCGCTAGCTAATTTATTCACCTCACTTTCTAGAGAACGCAGTGTAATCTCGCGATGGCCGGCTAGTGTAGTGCAAGGGGCTGGATACCGTGGAGAGCTAGAGAGCCACGCCCCCCCAAAGCCCCTCCTACCCATTCATACCCAGGCATGGTAGTGGCTGGGTCGGCCAGCAGCTAGTGGGGGGCGGGGCCGTGGGCGGAGTACGGATTGAGCCGTACGTGCAGGCGCAGGCAGGGAGCTGACGTCACGGCAGATGACGTCAACTGCCTTTCTGCGCGCCTGCTAGTGAGGAGCGATCCATGCGGCGCCCGGCAGTCATTTTGTGACGCAGCTAGAAGAGAGGAAAGCGCTAGCCAACATAACAAGCAGCCCTGGGGGATCCTGGCAGTTGTAGTCTCCACTACAAGAAATCACCGTGAGGCACCCCCCAGCGCCACTCTCCTGGCAGCAGATTGCCTTTGGAAAGAAGAGAGAGGAGACCACAGTCTGGAACTCTGGAAGTTAACTAGTTATTCACTCAGGTCTTAGCCTATATATACTGTTATATAAATAATGTTAAGTTAATGGTGCACTGCAACCTGCAAGCATAAGAAAGTACCCCCTTGCTACCTCTCCCCTTTAAATTATCCATATAGTGTACCCATGATACCCCAGGGGTAATATAACTAAGGCATCAGGGTAATTATACAGGGGGTACCTGGTACCGTAAAACTAAGGGGTATCAGGGTACATTATTATACAGGGGTAATATAACTGAGGAGGGAACTTATTTTACCCCTGTATAATGTACCCCGATACCCCTGAGTATTCCCCCCTGTATAATGTACCCAGATAGCCCTCCTCAGTTATATAATATAACTGAGGGGCCCGTGCTGTGCGTCGCAAGATGTGACATTATATGATGTCACGCTGCGTGCCCTGCACGCCTGGTTGCTAGCTGGTGAGGTGAGGGCGGCAGCAGCAGCAAGCGCGCAAACTCCGTACGGTGGCCGGCTCTGACTGGAGCACTATACAGGGGCCTTTATGGTACATTGAGAAATACATTGCATAAAAGTTTTGTAAAATAACTCTTTATAAGCTTTTCTACCTTAAATTTATCTAAACATTTAATGTTACAAATTTAAATTTAATTTATATTCACACATACACACCGTTCATCTACTCTTGGTCCGGCCCCCGGGTCCAATATATGAACCCATTGCGGCCCTCGAGTCAAAAAGTTTGCCCACCCCTAGTATAGGAGGACCATTGAGTGCTTACAAACTTCTGAGACCTTACAATGTAAATGGAGAGGCAACTGATACAAAAGGTAATACATGTGGTGGGTGAGCTGATGGACAAAGTAAAAATTCCTATTGTTAGGTAAGAAGTATGATAGGCTTCCCGCAAAAGATGAGTTTACAAAAATCTTCTGGAGGCAGACAAAGAGATAGCTGGATAGATTGGGGTAGGAAGTTCCAGAGGTAGGGAGAGGATCTGGAGAAGCAGAAAACAAACAAACACTCTAGCGCATTAGTGTGATGCTCGGGTGGTCTATTGTTTAAGGGATGGTGTCTCAGGCCTTGCTGCCTTCCAAAGCAGGGGATGCCCTAGTAGTCACAAGAAAAAAACAGAAGAGGGTGTACCAGCCTAGTGCATCCTCCCAAGTATATTTATTAATAATACATTAAAAACTACTCACAAATATGTGGAAAAATTAAGCTTTGTACAGGTCACCTTGTCGTGGCAATCAGACCTGGAACCAACAGTCTACAGATAACAGAGAAGAAGACATCAGAGACAATCTGGAGAAGTCCTGGAGATGAGCATGGGAGGAGGAGACGAGGGAGCAAGAGATAAGTAGGCCATGGGGGGAGCAAAGAGGAAGGTTTGGGTGATATTTTGAGATTAGGTTGGTGATGTAACTTAGGGTAAAGTTGTGGTTGTTCTTTTGAATTATTTATACAGTATCTCGCAAAAGTAAGTACACCCCTCACATTTTTGTAAATATTTTATAATATCTTTTCATGTGACAACACTGAATGTAAAGTAGTGAGTGTACAGCTTGTACAACAGTGTATATTTGCTGTCTCCTCAAAATAACTCAACACACAGCCATTAATCTCTAAACCGCTGGCAACAAAAGTGAGTACACCCGTAAGTGAAAATGACTAAATTGGGCTCAAAGTGTCAATATTTTGTGTGGCCACCATTATTGGAGCATGGAGTTCACCAGAGCTTCACAGGTTGCCACTGGAGTCCTCTTCCACTCCTCCATGATGACATCATGCAGCGGGTGGATGTTGGAGACCTTGCGCTCCACCTTCTGTTTGAGGATGCCCCACAGATGCTCAATAGGGTTTAGGTCTGGAGACATGCTTGGCCAGTCCATCATCTTTACCCTCAGCTTCTTTAGCAAGGCAGTGGTCATCTTGGAGGTGTGTTTGGGGTTGTTATCATGTTGGAACACTGCCCTGCGACCCAGTCTCTGAAGGGAGGGGATCATGCTCTGCTTCAGTATGTCACAGTACATGTTGGCATTCATGGTTCCCTCACTGAACTGTAGCTCCCCAGTGCCGGCAGCACTCATGCAGCCCCAGACCATGACACTCCCACCACCATGCTTGACTGTAGGCAAGACACACTTGTCTTTGCACTCCTCACCTGGTTGCCACCACACACTCTTGACACCATCTGAACCAAATAAGTTTATCTTGGTCTCATCAGACCACAGGACATGGTTCCAGTAATCCATGTCCTTAGTCTGCTTGTCTTTAGCAAACTGTTTGCAGACTTTCTTGTGCATCATCTTTAGAAGAGGCTTCCTTCTAGGACGACAGCCATGCAGACCAATTTGATGCAGTGTGCGGCGTATGGTCTGAGCACTGACAGGCTGACCCCCACCCCTTCAACCTCTGCAGCAATGCTGGCAGCACTCATACGTCTATTTCCCAAAGACAACCTATGGATATGACGCTAAGCATGTGCACTCAACTTCTTTGGTCGACCATGGCAAGGCCTGTTCTGAGTGGAACCTGCCCTGTTAAACCACTGTATGGTCTTGGCCACCATGCTGCAGCTCAGTTTCAGGGTCATAGCAATCTTCTTATAGCCTAGGCCATCTTTATGTAGAGCAATTCTTTTTTTCAGATCCTCAGAGAGTTCTTTGGGTGGGTGAATGAGTGGGTGGCCCTGCCCTTTGCTATAAATAAAACGGCAAACCAAAGAGAGCTCAGTCAGCGGGAACCCCTTCCATGGAATAGGAGATGTTTGTGTTTTGTTTTTTTTTTCGTGTCCATCGCTCACCGTGATTGAAGATGGATTACAACGGGGGACACTTATTTTTATTTTTTACTAAAGGACTTGTCCCTAATTGTCTCCTGTATTTTTTTTTCTTTTTTGACACTTTTGGTGAATTAGTGGGGGTACGATGTACCCGATACTAATTCACATTCACAATAATTAACCTGGGGGCCCCCTTATTAAAAAATAAGCCCCCTGCCCGCAGACCCCCACAACCACAGCCCAGGGTTGTGAGGAAGAGGCTCTTGTCCCCATCAACATGGGGACAAGGTGCTTTGGGGTGGGGGAGGCGCAGAGCCCCCCCTGCCCCAAAGCACCCATACTCCCCATGTTGAGGGCATGTAGCCTGGTACAGTTCAGGAGGGGGGGGGGGGGCGCTCGCTCATCCCCCCTATCCTGGCCAGTCAGGTTGCATGCTCGGATAGGGGTCTGGTTTGGATGATCGGGGGGGCCCCACATAATTTTCTTTTAAAATTTTGGTGCGGCACTCCCCTTAAAATCCAAACCAGACCCGAAGGGCCTGGTTTGGACTTGGGGGGGACCCCACATAAAGTTTTTCAGTGATTTTTATGTATATTGACAGGAGCCGGCAATACATTACAGCCACGATAATAAATGACAATTTTTCCTTCACAAATGTCATTTTGCTCTGGCTATGTTCTAACCATGGTGCGCCCTTTTACAGGCAGACAAAGGGACCCCCCCCCAGGTACAATATTTAAAGGAATATTTCATTTTTATTGTTTCACTTTAAGCATTATTAAAATCACTGTTCCTGAAAAAACTATTGCTTTAAAAACTTTTTTTTTTATTGATACATGTCCCCTAGGCCTAGGGCAGGACCCGGATCCTCATACACTTTTTAGGGCAATAGCATTGCATATAAACCTTTAAATTGAGCACTTTTGATTTTTCATGTTCGGGTCCCATAGACTTTAATGGTGTTCGAATGTTCGCACAATTTTTTTGCCTGTTCGCATGTTCTGGTGTCAACCGAACCGGGGGGGTATTCAGCACATCCCTAGCTGTCACACTTGGAATGACAATTGCGCAGTCATGCAGCACTGTACCCATATGAGGTTTTTATATATATTTTTTTCACACAAATAAAGCTTTCTTTGGTGGTATTTAATCACCGCTGTTTTTTTTTTATTTTTTTGCTAAACAAACGGAAAAAAAATTTTTGGAAAAAAAAATGGTTTTTTTTTTAAAAATTTCTGTTATAAAAATTTGCAAACAGCTAATTTTGCTCCTTCACTGATAAGTGCTGATGAGGCTGCACTGATGGGAACTGATAGGCTGCACTGATTGGCAATGATGAGGCGGTACTGATGAGGAGGCACTGATGGCCACTGATAGGCGGCACGGATAGGCACTAATAGGCAGCACTGATGGGCACTGATAGGTAGCACTGATGAGGAGGCACTGATTGGCAGGACTGATGGGCAACACTGATTGGCATTACTGGTGGGCACTGATTGAAACTGATAGGCAGCACTGATTGGCACTGTTGAGGCTGCAATGATAATCAGGACACTGATGATCAGTGCCCTGATTATCAGTGCAAATGTCCTCTTTCACACTAGCCGGTTACAGGCTCTCTTCTCTCCTCACGCTGTGACAGTGTGTTTACATTGTGATCAGCTGTGATTGGACACAGCTTATCATGTGGTGAAGAGCCATTGTGATTGGCTCTTTACCCCGATCTGTGATCAGCTGTTTCCGAAGGGTGCGCTCCGCAGTGGGTGCGCGATCAAGGCAGGGCGTCATATGACGCCATCCCAGAACTGGCTGACCGCGCTGTAGCAGTCATTTTGCTATAGCGTGGTCGGCAAGTGGTTAATTAATGTGGCAAAATTTCACTTTGTAAAGAATACCCAATCATGTGCAGTGAAAATTAAAAAAGAAGCATTTTTGCTTAAACGTGATGGAAGTCATCAGAGCTTTGGATCATTCACTAAGCTCTGGGGAAAATTTGCTTGCATTGCTATTTGCCTTCAGTAAATCAACCCCACTCCACAGTATTTATATATTTTATTGATATTCTGAAGGTCTTGATGAATGTTGGGATTAACTGAGCAGAGTAGACAAATGCTGCAGATTGAAACCAGGTTGAAATCTAGAACCGCTGAAGAAGAAAGCTGGGTTCTGTGCGTCAGTTTAAATGCGTAATTTCCATGTCTGACTGGAGTGTGCCATTAAATTCTCCATGAAATAAATGTACGGTTCTCTTGTGCTTCTTTGCTATCGGCGTCCCTTCTACTGCAGGGTTAGCAATATATCTCTCGCCTGCTCTCCATCACCCAGCTCTCCCTCAGCAGCGATACGGCACGAATCTACAGCATGGCTTGCCCCAGGGTTATTTTATTTTAAATCCTCTAATGTGGCTGAATCATTTAAAGGTCACCATTCTGAAAGAAGGAGCTTTGCTTTAATACGCCGGCTCTGCGGGAATCTCACCCTGATGTGACAGGAGGTCGCATGCATCTCACCAACGCCGAGCACACAGCTCTGGGTCCCCAAAGAGGCTCTAATGTGCTCCTGTGGATGAGACATCGGGGCAGCGGAGGGGCGCTCTGGGACATCTGTGGGCGGTTTGATGTGAGGACACTGATGGGGAAATTTGAAAGAAGCAGCTGAAATATTGGTCTAGCAGGGCCATTGCCAAGGAACAATACATGGAGTTGAGTCAGCAGCCATCTATTATTGATCATTCCGATTAGCTGCTTTAAATTATTGATCTTTGCACATCAGATCTTGCACTGCTTTGTTAAACATGACTTACCTAAGTTTTGTTTTACACAAACAAGAAATGGTATAGGGACTATAATGGTGCAAATTAGTCAGTGTATAAAATTTCCAAACTTTAATAGAAACATAGTAAAAATATACACATGATAAAAGATGCATTATATCTCCTTTTTTTTTTTGCTGTAATAAGAGGTACGTTATGTATCAAACTGTTATCATTGTGTCTAATCCCTACATGTTTTGCCAGTGGTGGCTTCCTCAGGGACTTGAAAGACACAAGGGTTTGATTAACCAGACTAACACCATTTGATCCCAAATTGCCTCCTAAACAAGTGTGGAGAAGTGGCATTGCGTAACTGCAGGAGACATATGTACGCTGATCGGCTCTGCAGCCTCTGATCGAATGAAAAATTTCCAACATTCCCATTCGAAAGAAGTTGATTGTTAGATCAACTATTATTGAGCGGGAATGCCCACATTTGCCTGGTCCCTGCTAAACTGGCCAAATTTCATCTATGGCCAGATATACAGCACATATGAAGCATTTGTTTACACCTCTGGAGCTGCATGCAGACTGCGTAAGTTAGTGAATGGAAACACCTGCGCATCCCAATTAGACAGGTTTACCTGTGTGGGTGAAGCCCCAAAAGCAGACAGTGTCAAACTGGGATTTCTGTTAATCTACTGCAGTGGTTCTCAACTCCTGTCCTCGGGACCCACTAACAGGCCAGGTTTGCAAGATAACTAAAATACATCAAAGGTGATAGGGTTTACCGCGCAGTGATTGCAGCATTCTAGTGTGCATCTCCCCAAGTTAATACTGAAAATCTGGCCTGTTAGTGGGTCCTGAGGACAGGAGTTGAGAAGCACTGATCTACTTTGTCTCCATTTACTAGCCTAGGCTGCCTACGCTCAGCTCCAGATGTGTAAATAAAGGCCTCATCCACGCTTTACAAGCCTCTGCAGCCCAGTGAATGAGGACTTTCTGAAAAAGAGCCTGTGTAAAAAGTGGTCCATGCTGCATTTCAATTCATGCAGACATACTGTACACACCCTTACGTCCATATGTGTTGAGATGCCTACTATGTATTGTTTTCCTGCACCTAGTGAACTCAGGGCTCAAATGTAAACAATATGCACCACTGTAGCCTGTTTTTGTATACATTTCCCCCTTGTAAGGGGGCTTGCGAATGGCTAGTAATAGAGCCAACAGCACAAGTCCCTGCCCTGCTTCTTCCCTTCCAGAGCAACAACCCACCTGATTGATCTAAAAATTAAATGTGTGGTTGTGGCGCTGTTCTCCTGAAAACAGTGTTAAAAAGAAAACTAAGGCGGCTTCTGAAAATAGTGTTAGAAAAGAAAACTAAGGCTGCTGCGTCCCGTCCCTGAACACGACAACCGAGATAATGATCGGTAAGCGTTCGGGGGAATGTTCCCCCTTTACATATGTTTTTGTCCGATGTCACCACGTATAACAAATGTAAACTCGGGACTCAAGTGATCCACGTCCTTTTGTTATGTATCATCCGTAGAGTTGTGTATACCTGCATTCCCACACATGTCATACAGACGTACTTAACTTTACGTCGTACCTGGTGAAAAATGTGTCCGAGAAAAAGTCTTTCAGGAGTAAGTGACCCGACGTCTCCGAACATTTCGCACCTACTCCGGAAAT
>BLSH010267099.1:1066574-1081237 GCA_018402905.1 Glandirana rugosa | reverse complement strand
AGAACACCCATGTCTGACTTCCCTTAACCAAACGTAAGTGTTTGCAATGCCATTTCAGGATTACATCTAGCTATCCCTAATACCATCTTACATCTATACCCGCATATTCGGTGAGGACTGACGCCACCGACAGTTACAACGTTGGATTTGATACGAACCTTCGGGAACTGTGAGTGGGGAATTAGTAGGAGGGGAGCACTTGTAGTTTACCCACGGAGCTCCTCTCCTCACTCCCCCCACATTTTCACCAGTCCAGTAGGACCCAGTTTTTGGAACGATCGTTCCCACAGTGAACTTTTCACTTTGTTAGCACATTGCTTGGACATTGTCTTTTGTTGCATGATTAGCACACATTTATCTGTGCAATATCTAGGACCATTTCTGGTTCAAACCCAGGGTTGTTCTCTTGAATCCCCTGGGATATGGTATAGCACTAGTCACTTCATTTTTTTGATCACTTTTATTGTATGCAGTTCTCTCCGGTTGTGTTTTAAATACTTGAGCTTTTAATTTTGTTCAACACAAAAGTCACAGGTTTTAAGGTTAAATAATTTTTTGCACCAGAGTCACTTTACTTCACGGTTTACACTGTATATCACACCGCTTATTTATTGGTGAATTTGATCTTATGCACTTTATTGTGAGTTTTTTTACGGTTATTTCTGATATGATTTTTACTGTTTTTTATGAGAAAGATTACATTTTGCCTATCAGTTTTTAAGCTGCGCCATTTCCCACAATTACTAACTATTTCACCTGATTGATGCTTAAGCCTCCACCATCTTGTGTCCTCTGCAGAGGACAGAGGCCTTTCCAAGAGGCTTCCTCATGAAATGCCATTAACCTTTATATCCCAAAGGACGGAATGTCCACACAGAAGTAGGTTTATTGTACTTTACTGATGGTAGTTGAAAAATGGCAAATTCACATAGATATACTATCCGGGGTCACTCGACAGTACATTGTCAATCACATATATTGGATGATCAGCAGCAGTCACATGTGAAAGCATCTAGCAGCACATATAGCAGCACATATAGCAAGCCATGTTCCCTAGCTTGGTCTCTCTCCACACGGGGTAATTAGTACTCACTCAGAGGTTCTGGTTTACCTTAGGCTGACTGTGTCTACTCACTGTTCCTTGCAGATAATCCCTTTGAGATAGGATCATTGCAGACATTTTCCAGGTGCTCGAGGGGGATATCCTCACTCCAGGGAACACTTGGCCTGGCCTAAAAGGCCTTTTGCAACTCACCCTAGCCTCCACCACCATAAGGGTCTGGAAGTCTACAGCCGGCTCTTCTGGGTACAGGTCTACCTCTCCCTGCCCTCCAGCCATGTCCAGGGCCTCCACTTAGCTGACTACATCTGCACACTGCTGGGGTCTCTGGTTCCCATGCCCCAACTGCCCCTGGGCTCCTCCCAATCTGGCTTATATGTGGGCACTGAGGCATCTATTACAACACTTCGGAAGGAATGTAGTTAAGAGGGACCTAGCACCTGATGACACTATTCTCTGTAACCAGACACTATTCTGGAATAGAGCCACCTAGAGGTAGACTGAGTGAAAAGATAGTGTGTACATGGCACTTCTTATAACCTACTAAAAAAATTAGTTGATGTGGAAATATAAAAGATTGCTGCCCCTTTAAAGTGCTGAAAGCACAAATGATAGAGTGTGGCATATAAAGGTGATGGTGCAACTACTAATGAGGTGCACTAGCAAACTGCATAAATGTGCATCGTGATTGCATAAACAATAAAGTGCAAGTGCAAAAGGTCACATTCAAATATATATCATCTCTGCATAAATGAACAATACATAAATGAGATATGTAAATTAAACCATGAATCATTCATGTGATAAAGGGCACAAATAAATTAATAAAGTCCATTAACATAAGTCTTATCCCGTTACCAACTTTCTGGTACCAAGGTGCTCAATATGCTTTACACTAGTTGTCCACCCATGCTCAGATAGAAGATTGGCCACTCACCAGATGTTTATGACCCCTTTTTACAGGTAGGTCATACAATGCATGTGGGGCAAACCCCAAAGAAGTTCCTGGTAGTGGTTATCTTCTGGCTTAGGCTCCTATGATCGGGCTGGAGGATGTAAAATTGTCTCCACAAGAGACGAGATAAAAAGTCTCATAGTGTAGTATTTTATTGAAAAGAAAATAATGAAAGCAATGAGAAAGATGCACTCACATTTGAAAGCGCCTGTGTCCCGGCACTAGATGTTCCCAGCGTATGTGAGAGCAAAATGATCCCTTCGGTGATGGTGTGCGGCTCAAGCCTCGTTCTCGGTTAGGGAAGGGGAAGTGACCAGATGGCTGGTGCAGACCGGATGTGTAGCCACGGCCAGATTAAGAGCATCATAGGCCTGGTGCTGAGGATTTTGGTGGGCCTTTCATGCTCCCAACATTCTGGGAACAGTTTGCGGATGGCCCCTTCCTGTTCCAACATGACTGCACACCAGTGCACAAAGCAAGGTCCATAAAGATATGGATGAACGAGTTTGGGGTGGAGGAACTTAACTGGCCTGCACAGAGTCCTGACTTCAACCCAACAGAACACCTTTTGGCAGAATTAGAGCGGAGATTGCGAACCAGGCCTTCTCGTCTACATCAGTGCCTGACCTCACAAATGTGCTTCTGGAAGAATGGTCAAACATTCCCATAGACACACTCCTAAACCTTGTGGACAGCCTCACCAGAAGAGTTGAAGCTGTTATAGCTGCAAAAGATGGGGCAACTCAATATTGAACCCTACGGACTAAGACTGGGATGCCATTAAAGGTCATGTGCGTGTAAAGGCAGGTGTCTCAATACTTTTGCCTAGCTAGTGTATCTGCCAAGATGTGCAATGGTGGTGAAACCCTCCTACACATAAATACTACATTTAGACATAATTTAGGTAAGGCACTGAGTCAGGAGTTATGTTTAACAACATAGAGAGAACAAACAACATCTCTACATGAAGTGACATGTTTGGGACTCAAACTCAGGACCTGAGCAATGGTAGGCAGAATTTCTACCTTTTGAGCCACAGGGCTGCTGCATGTCAAGTCCTCCTACATATCAATACACAGATACTGCATGTAGGAATATATAGGAATTACATTAGTCAGGAGTTATTCTTGATTTATTTTGTGATATTTGGTGGTTCTTGCTACGGGAGTGCAGAATAGTTATCCTCTGATTTTTGGGAATGACATTTTATTTCTGCTGTTGGCTCATTTTTTGGGCTCAAATTAAAATGGTTGTCAACTCTGGACAACCACTTTAACCTACACGTAAGCCTATAATACGCACGGTTTAGGAGATATACAGTGTACTTGCATGTGCTAACGTCATCGGCACATGCGCAGTGAAGAAACGGCTTCCATGTCGTTTCTTCACTGAGATTGTGCCGCGATTGGCGGCTCCCGTGCGCATGCACGGGAGTGATGTCACGTGGCTCCGGCCTGTCACAGAGCCGGAGATCGTGGCCCCGGAAGGAAGAGGGCCGAAGATGGAAGTAGTCTGTAGCGGGGACATTGCAGGCTTCCAATGCATGTGACACATAATAAACTAGTAGCAATGCCTACTAGCCTATTATGCTTTTACATTGCAGGGTAACAAAGAGTAACAAAGAGGAAGTAAAACCTATCAGGGTTTACTTCCTATTTAAGATCATTTGGAAAGAATAAAAAATATAAAAAATGGGACTAATTTTACATTTCCATAAGCAATGGTATTGTTTTTGGTTTGTAAAGACACCTGTGTGAGTTTGGGGAAATATTTTTGTGAGATAGATATCACCAAGTGAAAATGACAGCGAAAAAATATTTTACCAAAAACATGAAAACATTATACATTCTACCATTCTTGAAAACAAAATAGATCATCAAAATTGCAACAGTGTTGCAAGGACAATTTCTTTGAGAGAAAGTTACATTTCATCTTAACATGGAAGTTACAATTATATTCGAATGAATGTCTGAAAATTGCATTGGGCTACATTGCTTCAACTTTTACTTCCAAAAAACTCTCACAGCTCTCATTTTGGTATTTACTACAGCGCCCTGTAATTATTCCATGGAAGCAAAATTTAGAGCAGTTTCAGGTCTAAGTATGCTCAGTTGTGCTCAGCTGTGCTCTGCACCTAGGAGTAAAGATACGGGGAATTTATCTCAGGTCAGACTTTTTAAGATATTTCAGTGTAGCAATCACTTTTTCACACAGTTTAAAAGCAGATTATCTTTAAACAATATCCCGCAAATTTTAGTACAATTTAGGTGATTATATCATGCTCTAAACATTATTTCCATGTGCACATCTCCAGGTCTTAACTGGAGTAAGGATTTGGGCGCTATCTGTTGCCTGGGCGCTATAGTGAATACCTTTTTGGCGCTATTTAGTGTAATTTGCCATTTTTGGCCCTAAATAGCGCTCAGTACTGCAAATATGCACCAGAGCGCTATAGTAATAAACCCCACAGAGTAATTGTTTTCTCTCTGTACTTATGGTGAGTCTGCATCCTTCTTCCTAAAGGTAATATATATATATATATATATATATATATATATGCACAAAGCTTGCTCATATAGTAAGGGAGGAATGCACTTAAAATTTGCTGGAAGATGTTCAGATGTCATGATTTTTTTTTCTTATATCTTTACTATGGTGATCATTCTTGCTGCTGTTAACTTTTCAGCTAAAAGATGTTTGCATCATTTACTTTGGGAAAGTAACAATCAGCATTTATGGCTCACCATCATGTACTGTAGAATACTCTTGCTCATATAACAGATAGATCTGTTGATTGCATGAGAAGTAAACTGGGCGCCGCTTTGCTTGTGCCGGCCATTCTCCCCCACATGCACTGCCGAGATACAGAGGGTGTAGCTAGTGTAATTGACAGATGGTACCCTCTGCCAATCAGAGTGCGTGGATCCTTCCTCATCTCCCTCCACCAGTAAAAGAAAAGCATAAGTGCCCATCAAGTGAGATTGTTACTGTAGGGCAGGAGTTAGGAGGAAATGGGTATTTTGTGAAAGCTGTGGGGAAGGAACAAGAGTCAGCCTCTATGTTGTACTACACTACAGTGTGTGGAACTCAGCTGCCGCCTGTGATTTACATAACAATAGTGGCTGCCGGCCACCTGCGATTTACATAACAATGGTGCCTGCCGCCCGTGATTGACATAACAATAGCGCCCGCTGGCCGCGATTGTCATTACAATTACGCCTGCCAGCCGCTCGCGTTTTACATAACAATAGCGCCTGCCGGCCGCCCACGGTTTACATAACTATAGTGCCTGCCAGTCGCCCTTAATTTACATAACAATAGCGCCTGCCGCCCGCGATTTACATAACAATGGTGTACACACACAGAGCGAAACAGCATTAATGACTCACTGGCATGGGCCTATCTTGAGGTAGGGGCCTGGAGCTACACCTCCAATAGCCCCTATGTTAATCCGGCCCTGTGGGCAGCGTGACTTCTACATACGTTTCGCTAAAACTCGCGTCTTCAGGAACTGAGAACGAGGCTTGAGCTGCACGCCATTACTGGAGGAATGCTCTCACATACGCTGGGAACATCTAGTGCTGGGACACAGGCGCTTTCAAATGTGAGTGCATCTTTCTCATTGCCTTCATTATTTTCTTTCCAATGAAATACTATACTATGAGACTTTTTATCTTGTCTCTTGTGGAGTCAATTTTACATCCTCCAGCCCGATCATAGGAGCCTATGCCATAAGATAACCATTACCAGGAACTTCTTTGGTGTTTGCCCCACATTCATTGTGTGACCTACCTGTAAAAAGGGGTCATAAACATCTGGTGAGTGGCCAATCTTCTATCTGAGCATGGGTGGACAACTAGTAAAGCTTATTGAGCACCTTGATACCGGAAGTTTGGTGACGGGATAAGACTTATGTTTATGGACTTTATTAATTTATTTGTGCACTTTATCACATGAATGATTCACGGCTTCATTTACATGTCTCATTTATGTATTGTTAATTTATGCAGAGATGATATATATTTCAATGTGACTTTTTTGCACTTGCACATTATTGTTTATGCAGTCATGATGGACATTTATGCAGTTTACCTCATTAGTAGTTGCGCCATCACCTTTATATGCCACACTCTAGCGGTAAACTAGCTGACTGCATCTGCTTACACCCTGAATGAGTCATTCATAAGGCGCAGGCAGAGAATAACCCCAAAAGGCTGGGCCATTCTGAGCCTGTGCCACCGCTGCATGAGTGACTTATTCAAGATAAATAAAAATAAACAATGTGTAGGTGAATGACTGGAGGCCTAAATCATTCTGCGCCTGCACTGCTGGGCCTTGCATTCATTAGGTGCAGGAAGACATTACATAGTATGCATAAAAAAGCACATATGGACATAAGCATAGCTTCCCAACTGTCCCTGATTTTGAGGGACTGTCCCTGATTTGGAACAAAGTCCCTCTGTCCCCCTCATTTGTCCCTCATTTTTGCTGATCTATATATAAAATAAACTATTTATCTTTCAAAAAGTGTTTTCCAGTGCTAAACCTTTCATTCAATTTTTAAATTGCTGCATTTATAAATTTCAAATGTCAATATAAAGGAATAGTAATGGTAAAAAACAATTTTAACCACTTCAGCCCCGGAAGGATTTCCAGCTTTAGGACCGGAGCCCTTTTTGCAATTCGGCACTGCGTCGCTTTAACTGACAATTGCGCGGTCGTGCGACGTTGTACCCAAACGAAATTTGTGTCCTTTTTTTCCCACAAATAGAGCTTTCTTTTGGTGGTATTTGATCACCTCTGCGCCATTTCTGATCGCCGCTATAAACAAAAGAAGAGCGACAATTTTGCAAAAAAACCCAAATTTCTTACTTTTTGCTAAAATACAAATCCAAAAAAAAAATATAAAAAAACATTTTTTTTCACCGTTTTTGGCCGATTTATATTCTTCCTCATATTTGTGATAAAAAAATTGCAATCGGCGTTTATTGATTGGTTTGCGCAAAAGTGGTTGCGTTTACGGATGATGAGAATTCATTTTTGGGGTTTTTATTTATTTTTTTTTTTTTACTAGTAATGGCGGCGATCTGCGATTTTTAGCAGTACTGCGATATTTCAGCGGACATGTCGGACCATTTTGACACTTTTTTGGGACCACTGGTATTTATACAGCGATCAGTGCTATAAAAATGCACTGATTACTGTGTAAATGCCATTGGCAGTGAAGGGGTTAACCTGCAGGGGGCGCTCTAAGGGTTAACTGTGTTCCCTGGGCGTGTTCTAACTGTGTGGGGACTGCCCTAGCTGGGGAAGGGAAGTGGTCACAGCCTCCATGTAGAGGAAGGCTGTGATCACAGCCCTTCCCCCTTCACAGAACGGAGGTCCGTGTTTACATATATGGACCTCCGTTCCTTCACTCCGGGGGGGCCATCACGGGTAGCCGGCGGCAATAGAAGCCGCCGCACCCGCTCCCTGGCCCTCCCCGAACACAGTGAGCGCGCGGGTGCGCCTCCGGGGGCGCGCGTGTGCTCACAGTGCGCGTCATCGCAGCCGCCGTCGTATGACGGCGATTTGCGATAACGAACCACCTTGTCGCCGTCAACCTGCGGTTGGCGGTCGGCAAGTGGCTAAAACAAATAATTTTTTGTATAATTCTCTTTTAAGGGGGCGTGGAAGGGGGCGTGTCCTATGCATACATACTTTTGGTAATAGGTGTCCCTCATTCCCATCTCAAAAAGTTGGGAGGTATGCATAAGCGCATATATGTCTGCATGAATTAAAATGCAGTGTGGACCACATACATATCAACCCTGAATTCACTAGGCAGTGGCGGCAGGGGATATGGTCCATTTATGCTGTACGCATGTAAAGGTTTGCATGTAAAATACAAATTGGACTTTTCTAGAATTTTCTTGTTTAGGTTTATGTAGCTTTCAGTTGAGACCCGCATACATTATGGACCTGGACACAGCATATTGAAAGCCCGTGTGCATGAGCCCTAACAGTCATACACAATATGAAAGAATTAAAAAAGCAAAACTTTATAACTATCAATGGAAGTGGCAGGCACAGACATTGCATGCCATTCTCTTGCTCCCAGTGCTTCTAAATCTTTGCTTCATCCATTCAAGGTTTACTTTAATGCCCCCCTGCCCACCAGCACATACTTATCTTTCCTTCACGCTTCTGCTGAGAACAATGACACAAACTCAGTGCTTTGGGTATCAGGGCTCATGTACAGGGAGTCATACATTTGTGATTAGAACATCTGTAAAAAACTTCCCCGGACCCACAGCAATTCAAGAAGCAGCTGTACAGTGCCTTGAAAAAGTATTCATACCCCCTGAAATTTTCCACATTTTCTCATGCTACAACCAAAGACGTAAATGTATTTTACTGGGATTTTATGTGATTGACCAACACAAAGTGGCACATAATTGTGAAGTGGAAGAAAAATGATAAACGTTTTTCAAAAATATGTGAAAAGTGTGGGGTGCATTTGTATTCAGCCCCCCTGAGTCAATAATTTATAGAACCACCTTTCCCTGCAATTACAGCTGCAAGTCTTTTTGGGGAAGTCTCTACCAGCTTTGCACATCTATAGAGTGACATTTTTGCCCATTCTTCTTTGCAAAATAGCTCAAGTTCTGTCAGATTGGATAGAGAGGGTATGTCAACAGCAATTTTCAAGTCTTGCCACAGTTTTTCAATTGGATTTAGGTCTGGACTTTGACTGGGCCTTTCTAACACATGAATATGCTTTGATTTAAACCATTCCACATTCCATTGTAGCTCTGGCTGTATGTTTAGGGTCGTTGTCCTGCTGGAAGGTGAACCTCTGCTCCAGTCTCAAGTCTTTTGCAGACTCTAACGGGTTTTCTTCTAAGATTGCCCTGTATTTGGCTCCATCCATCTTCCTATCAACTCTGACCAGCTTCCCTGTCCCTGCTGAAGAAAAGCATCCCCACAACATGATGCTGCCACCACCATATTTCACAGTGGGGATGATGTGTTCAGGGTGATGTGCAGTGTTCGTTTTTTTTGGCCACACATAGCGTTTTGCTTTTAGGCCAATAATTCAATTTTGGTCTCATCTGACCAGAGCTTCCACATATTTGCTGTGTCCCCCACATGGCTTCTCGCAAACTGCAAATATGACTTCTTATGGCTTTCTTTCAACAATGGCTTTCTTCTTGCCACTCTTCCATAAAGGCCAGATTTGTGGAGTGCACAACTAATAGTTGTCCTGTGGACAGATTCTCCCACCTGAGCTGTGGATCTCTGCAGCTCCTCCAGAGTTACCATGGGCCTCTTGGCTGCTTCTCTGATTAATGCTCTCCTTGCCCGGCTTGTCAGTTTAGGTGGACGGCCATGTCTTGGTAGGTTTGCAGTTGTGCCATACTCTTTCCATTTTCAGATGATGGATTGAACAGTGCTCTGTGAGATGTTCAAAGCTTGGGATATTTTTTTATAACCTAACCCTGCTTTCAACTTCTCCACAACTTTATTCCTGATCTGTCTGGTGTGTTCCATCATGGGTGGCCTTCATGATGCTGTTTGTTCACCAAGGTTCTCTAACAAACCTTCACAGATCAGCTGTATTCATGCTAAAATTAAAGTACAACTAAAGGCAAAACATTTTTTTGGATAGAGTTGAGAGGGATTGGAAGGCTTGTCAGTTTTTACTGCTCACTGTGCCCCCATTAGGGAGATTCACGCTCTCTATTTGTCCTGTTTACCATTATCTTTGAAAGTGAAAGTAAAGGAAATCCCAAATTTTGAGTTGTCCACAGAAACATAATAGAGGGGAAATCTTCCAATGGGCACACTAGTCCTGGTGACTTAGGGGTCCCCAAGAAATTAAATTAATTTGCAGGGATTCCCTCTTATTTCCTGTTCAGCTATGGGACAGAAGTGAAGGGAAATCTCCAAAATGAAACAGAGATGGCAAAAAAAAAAAAAATCTGACGGGTTTTATTCCTACCTTACTCTATCCAAAATGAAAAAAAAGTTTTGCCTATAGTTCTACACACAGGTGGACTCTATGTACTAATTAGGTGACTTCTGAAGGCAATTGGTTCCACTAGATTTTAGTTAGGTGTATCAGAGTAAAGGGGGCTGAGTACAAATGCACGCCACACTTTTCACATATTTATTTGTAAAAAATTTGGAAACTCATTTATCATTTTCCTTCCACTTCACAATTATGTGCCACTTTGTGTTGGTCTATCACATAAAATCCCAATAAAATACATTTACGTTTTTGGTTGTAACATGACAAAATGTGGAAAATCTCAAGGGGTATGAATACTTTTTCAAGGCACTGTATACTGATATATACCGGTAGGCAGGGCTCTTTTTCAGCGGAAATGCAGTTCTGGTGTGCTGTCGAATAGTGCAGATCATCGGATAATGCCTCCGACGATTTGCACATGCACAGTACGTAACATCATTCCAGCTGATCCCCTGATCAGCTGACGTGACGTCAACACGCAGATGCGCAGATCGTCGAGGCATTATCCGACCGTTAGCAAAACATGGACAAAGAATCTGATTGTCAGATTCTGCCTCGTTCTTGGAGCTGCAGGCACTGCCAGGTGATAACCAATGTAAGGGACGGCTAATCTAAGTTCTGGGATTAGTAAACAGTGCTCATTTTTTGTTTATCGGATGTCTAATTAGCGCCTGGTTTGTGCTCATTTGGCACCAGTGTTACGCCCGGTTTAACTCTATTAGCGCCTATCTTGCGCCCAGTTTTTGTCTATTGCCCCTATTTAGCGCCTGGTTTTTGTCTATTAGCGCTCAGCTCACAGACAGTGTGGCAGAATCTGATGATCAGATTCTGCCTCCACACTTTACTGCTCATCAGATAATGCATCAGACGATCTGCGCATGCGCAGTGTTGACATCACGCCACCTGATCGGAAGATCAGCTGGAGTGACCTTGGGTACTGCACATGCGCAGATCATCTGAGGCATTATCCGGCGATCTGCACTATTCAAGAGAACACTGGCACCTCCAGCATTGAATGCATGTAATGGCAAGAGGTGCTTGGGTGTGATGGAGAATCTACTGATGCTGGCTGCTGGGGTATCTATTGTGGCTGGAGGGGATTTATTTTTGTGTGGCAATCTATTGTTGTTGGTGGAGGATCTTTTTTTACTGGGGGGTCAATAGTTGCTTGAAGGGATCTACTGTGTAGGGAGGGGTCTGCTGTTGATGGCTGCTGGAGAGTCTATTGATGCTGGCTGTTGGGAGATCTGCTGTTGCTTGGGGGGGGGGCTATTGTTGCTGACCAGGGGTCAGTGCTCAAAGGTGGGTAGGGGCGGAACCAAAGGTTGGTGCTCAGAGGTGGGTAGGGGCGGAGACATAAAGTGACTTAGAAGGGGGAGTTCCTGCACCTCTGAGACAAGAAACACTGCCGGTAGGTACATAAAGCACAGGTGCATACATGGATGTACTCCTCAAATGCAGACTGTCTGCAGTGGGACATACACCTATATATGTGCTCATGCAAGTACTGGCGCACGCCAGTGTACAACATCTTGCACTGCTGTCTTTGGGTGGCTGTAAGCAGCTGTGGGTCCAGGGAAGTTTTTCTTTCAATTGAATTTCATTAGAAATGATAAGAAATGTAGACAATTACAAAAATACTACGTGAAAACGTGCACAAGTTTAAATGGCGTTTCCCTCCCACAGACATTGAACATTAAACAAGGATGTAGACAATCGGTCCAAGCAACAATGAATTGTTAGATGATCGATTATCAGAGCCCTGCCTGGAATTGCAATGCTCTTTGTTTCTGAAAAAGGCCCTTCAACTGGGGGCCCTGGAGCTAGAAAGAGCAGTACAGTCATTCATGGGACCGAAAAGAGGTGCCGCTCTTACTTATGAGCAAAAAAGGCAGTACTGAGGCGGAGGAGGTCAGAATGGAAAGGTAAGAGAAAAAGAAGGGGAGAAGAAGAGAGGGAAAAAAGGGGGTGGTGAGAAGAGGAGGCCATCTCTGTCCAGAGACTCAATAGGGATAAGTTAACACGTCATATTAGATTACAGTTCCAGGAAGCGCAAAGGTGGTTGCATTGATGGGCAGTAATCTAGCCGGGACTGCCAGGTACGTAAAAATTTATCATGAGTGTTGTTTAATGTCGCCATCAATATCTCATTCACCAGGGTACCGTGCACCCGCCTTTTCACTTAGTCGAAGTTGAGAATCGGCATCTTCCATGTTTTTGCAATTGTTTGTTTTGTGGCCGAAAAATATACGGCTCACAAGAGTGCGCTCTCGCTTGGTAGCACCTTCTATCGGTTTGTGTAGGAGCGCCTCACCAAATTGACCATGTTATAGACCCTTATCCACAGTTGTTTGACATGTCCACCATATATGCTTCATGTCTCCTAGGTCTGAGCATCCCCTCAAACATGTAAAAGGGTAGGCAGGGAGGTAGGTAGGTAGGGAGGCATTTTGCGGGTCCGGGGAAGTTTTTACAGAGGTTCTGGGCTTTCATGCACTCTGTATGGTTCCCTTTCAGCTGTATGCATGAGCCCTTGGGACCCATTCATACCACTTGCTGTGTGGGAAATGTGCACTTCCGTTCATGTTTCCCACACTGCATGGGAACAAGCTGCCTCTTAGGTATGTTTGAACTACAGACAAAGCAGGTCAAACACAGCCTTCTCTGCATGAGATGTCAGTAAGTATTATAATACTGGTAAATCACACAAAGATATGCCTGATCTGCATACTTCTTCTGAGGCAGGATTGAAGAAAACTCATCAAGAGAAATTACGAGAGCCAGACAACTAGCATTTTCAGAAGGAGAGCTTGGCAATGCCAGCATTCGTATGGTTTTCTTTAAAAAAGGTTTGTTGCAAATATTCTGTCCTCTGTTTAATTTGCTAAAAGCAACTACGAGGCGAGTATGCTGCGCATTTGAGGCATGTGAAACGCGTCAGTTATTCTGTGTCCTAATTGTGTCAACAAGAAATGTACAATGGGTGCATGATGCTGCAGTTCTGAATATTGAACACCTTCAATATACAAGTAGCTTTGGTGCGTTCACAATTTAGGACCAGCAGCTATATGTACAGATCATGGATTTCCAATTCAAATAAACAGGAAATGTTATAGAAAATCCAGATAAATTCACTGCTCAGAAAACGAGCAACAAAAGGTCACAAAGGCACTGCATAGAAAATGAACACAAACTGTGCTGAGAAATAAAGCTAGGCTCTATGTACTAAGGGCCGGTTCACAACAGGAATCTCACAGGAACACGTCCACATTCCTGTGCGTTTCCTGTACGATTTGAGTGCAGTGCGTTATCAGCTTATTCACTGGAATGAGTCATTTTAAATCTCACTGCACCACACCAAAAGTAAGGCATGCCCTACTTTAACCACTTCAATAGCGGGCACTTTCACCCCCTTCCTGCCCTGCCCAATTTCCAGCTTTCAGTGCTCTGGTACTTTAAATGACAATTGTGCAGTCTTGCAATACTGTACTTTTTATCATTTTTGAGAGAGATAGAGCTGAGATAGACACTGGGTGTTTTATTTCTTGCTAAACAAACAAAAAAGACAGAAAATTTTGAAAAAAAAGGTTTTTCTTAGTTTCTGTTATAAAATGTATCTAATATGTAATTTTTCTTCTTCACTGATGTGCACTGATGAGGCTGTACTGATAGGCACTGATAGGCTGCAATGAAAGGCACTGATGAGGATGCAATGAAAGGCACTGATGGGCACTGATAAGCTGCACTGATGGGCACTGATGAGGCTGCACTGATGTGCACTGATGAGGCTGCACTGAAGAGCACTGATGAGGCTGCACTGGTGGGCATTGATGAGATTCCACTGATGGGTACTGATAATGCTGCACTGATGGGCACTGATGAGAAGAAGTTAAAAAATGCACTGCAACCGTATCACATTTTCAGTGCTTTTGTACCATGCCATCCTGTGCAGACAAGCACACTGTGTTTGCGATTGACATACCGGGTGTCGTTAGCATTGCACGGATACTTGCTGCAGATCGCAAGTGCAGTGAATTTTGAACACGGTCCAGGAAATGTGCTATATAGTTTGCTTAGCCCAGGAAATATATGTTCATTTCAAATACATAATTGTTATCAGGAAAATGTAAAAATTGTTCACATGACTATATGATAGGTATGAAATACTGGGCTAAGTGAACCTTCTGCTGGGTAATACATAGTGTGTACCAGTGGTGGTAAACTCACTCATATAGAGGGCCTCAAATGTTGTCCGTGACATCGCCAAATGGGCCACACATGATATTCATGACAATAATGCTACATAAAACAGTTAGATCAGCCCTCAAAATTTCCACTTGCCTACTCGCATTTGGCGAGTGGAAATTAGTGGAGTATGGAGCAGTGGTGGACTGGGCTGACAGTGTCCTGGCTGATTGCTTCGGTGCGGTGCGGCCATCAGAGCGGCCCGGAGAGGGGACTCCCTGCACCCCAGGCCGCTGTGATGTCCTGCGAAAAAGGCCGCACAATGATCAGTTATTCATATAGACAGTGCCGGGACAAGGTAATCTAGAGTCCAGACGAACATGCCAAATTGCGGGGGGGGGGGGGGGGGGGGGGGGGGGGGGGGGGGGGGGGGGGGGGGGGGGGGGGGG
>BLSH010267099.1:1050378-1066564 GCA_018402905.1 Glandirana rugosa | reverse complement strand
CCAATACAAATCCCCCTAAATCACCACTCCTAGCAATTCTTACCCCATGCCTCCCCCCAAATTGCCCCTATCACCACAAATCCCCTCCCCCTCGATCACACCGCAGCACACTCCCCCAACCTCACATGAAACCACAGTGCCCAGGGCAGTCACCCCTCCTGCCCACCCCTTGTCCTGGCCCTGCATATAATTGCCTCGTCTCAGCGGGAGATCCCCGCTCTGTGTCATCCGGCCGGCAGATGCTCCTGATTCCTCCCTGATGCATTGCTGAGCACTGATGAGGCTGCACTGATAGGTAATGATAGGCTGCATTGATGGGTACTGATACGCTGCACTGATGGGCATTGATACGCTGCACTGATAGGTGATGATACGCTGCACTGATGGGCAATGGTATGCTGCACTGATGCGCAATGATACGCTGCACTGATGGGTAATGACACGCTGCACTGATGGGCAATGATAGGCCGCATTGATGGGTAGTGATACGTTGCACTGATGGGCAATGATAGGCTGCATTGATGGACAATGCTAGGCTGCACTGATGGACAATGATACACTGCACTGATGGCCACTGATAGGCTGCACTGATGGGCAATCATAGGCTGCACTGATGGGCAATGATACACTGCACTGATTGGCAATGATACACCACACTAATGGGCAGTGGTACACTGCACTTATGGGCAATAGTACGCTGCCCTGATGGGCAATGATAAGCTGCACTGATGGGCACTGATGACATGCCCCGGAAGAAGTCAGTTTTGATGAAACCGGTAGGGTGGAAGTGCTGTCTCGAAATCACCGCTGACTACATGTGGGGATGGTTTTCTTTTACTGCGCAGACACTTTTTTGGACCATGTAAGTGCAATATATTTTAAATGAATGTAGTACTTTTTAAACGTTATCACACTATTGTAGCCTTTTATCTCCATCTGGCACGAACGTATCTGGTGACAATTCTGGGAGGCTTGGCTGGAGAACATCTACCCTGGGGGCTGAGTGGAAGCCAGAATTCCACACAGGCGATCCCTGACCCTCCGTGATAGGGGGTCCAGGGGCTCTGGTAAGGGCACATCCAGATTGGTGGTGGATTGTCACACAGAATTGGTGTTATGGTGGATGGTGGACATGCTGTTTATGCACATTTAAAGAAGAGGATTCACGGCTTTCTGTCACACCGGCATCTATTCTATAGAGCATTTCATGGACTCATGTTTTATTTCATGTTTTGTTTTTTGAATTGCTTGATTTAATGTCTTAGGGCTTAGGCAGTCGTAGTTATTTACTTATACTGAACGATTTTGCACATACCTGCACGAGGTTTCTCTACACCATTTATGTAAGTTTACACAAGCGTATTACAATTGTATTTAGATTTGATTTGGTGTAGAATTCACACCTGGTATATTGCTGCTGTGTCACTTTGCAACTGAGTATATTGTTATCAGCTA
The DNA here is from genome assembly GCA_018402905.1 of Glandirana rugosa. Taxonomy (NCBI): domain Eukaryota; kingdom Metazoa; phylum Chordata; class Amphibia; order Anura; family Ranidae; genus Glandirana; species Glandirana rugosa. The sequence continues at coordinate 1,065,109 of BLSH010267099.1, read as the reverse complement.
TAGGGGCAGCGCTGCCTTTTTTGGCATTTTTTAAGTTGCACTGATGAGGCTGCACTGATGGGCACTGATAGGCTAAACCGGTGGGCACTGATAGGCTAAACTGATGGGCAATGATAGGCTGCACTAATGGGCAATGATAGGCTGCATTGATGGGCACTGATAAGCACTGATAAGGCTGCACTGATAGGCACTGATATGTTGCACTGATGACCATTGATAAGCTGCACCGATGGGACTTTACTAATGGGCACTGATAGGATGCACTGATGGGCACTGATGAGGCTGCACTGATGGGCACTGATGAGGCTGCACTGATATGCTTTATGTTAATATTGTTAAAGTTGTTGTTAAATCGGTGATTCACCCTTTTAAAAATCAGCAGCTACAAAAAGTGTAGCTGCTGACTTTTAATAATCACGCGGTCCAGCGATACGGCCACCCACTGCCTCGCTCCTCTCCCCCTCCTCCGTGCATAGCAAGTGTGGCCGCCCAGCATTGGCTTTAAAGCCGGGTGCGCACTGAGCATGCGTGAGCCGCACTGCGCACTGTGAATGGCCAGGCAATCTTCTGGGACCTGTGACGTGTCCCAGAAGATTGCCGGGAGGGAGGGAAGAGAGGTGAACTTCCTTCCGGTTCTGCAGCACCAGGAGAGGAAGTGGAAGTTGGGACCCTGTGAAAACAGGGTCCCCGCTCCCCCCCAAAAAAATGACATGCCAATTGTGGCATGTCAAGGGGTCACCTTTTGGATGGAACTCTGCTTTAATATTTATTTTTGGAACTTAATTCTGCATAAAACATTCAACAGTGTAATTTCGTAAGATAATTTGTGAGGGCGTGTTTTGGAGTGGGTTTACGAGCGGGGCAACTGGTGGCGAGTAACTCTTCAGGCCTGGCTAGTGGCTCAGGACTTGAAATTTTGAGCCCTGAGTTAGACTACAGATATGAAACAGGAGATGATTAGAGACTCAAAAAATGCACCAAGAAATGGTCAGAGAGTGCACTATGCTACGAGAGATGGTCAGAGACTGCAGTATGTTATGAGAGATAGTCAGAGACTGCAGTATGCTACGAGTGATGGTCAGGGACTGCAGTATGCTACGAGTGATGGTCAGAGACTGCAGTATGTTATGAGAGATGGCCAGAGACTGCAGTATGCTACGAGTGATGGTCAGAGACTGCAGTATGTTACGAGAGATAGTCAGAGACTGCAGTATGCTACAAGTGATGGTCAGGGACTGCAGTATGCTACGAGTGATGGTCAGAGACTGCAGTATGCTACAAGAAATGGTCAGACACTGCAGTATGCTATGAGAGATGGTCAGAGACTGCAGTATGCTACGAGTGATAGTCAGAGACTGCAGTATGCTACAAGAGGTGATCGGAGACCTCAGTATGCTTCAAAACTTTATTAGAGGCTACAGTATGCTTTAGAAGATCATTGGAGTGCCCATCCACTTGGAAGTTGTGGATGTTACTATCCAACTTTTTGTGTTAAAGTTCCTCCTATGACATTCTTCATAATATAAAGTAAATACAGGAATAGTGAGGATCCCCCATAATGGGTACAGCAGATGCATAGCACAGAGATCTCACCAACAGTGTGCTGGAGAGATAAAGGAGATTGTCATCCACCAAACACTAAAATGTTCTCCTCTTTGTCGAAGCCCTGTTTCACATTGGACCGATTTGGCATGCGATTTGACATGTCAAATCGCATGCCAAATCGGCGTCAATTGCCGGCAAAGGTACCGTCCGAATTGGTGCGATGCCGCATTTGTGGCGCCGCACCGATTCCAATTTCTGTACTACTTTTGGCGACTTCATGGTGCGATTTCAATAGACATCTGTGCAGCAGCCTGCAAAGATGTCTCTGAAATCTCCCCCGAAGTCAGGACTGACATGTGGGAATGAAATGGTGTGAGTTCAGCTGAACTCGCGCAATTTCATTCCCGCTGTCATTGTGAACCTGGGCTCGTTCTTCTTTTCCTTCCTAGCTCTTCTATTCCATCTTCATACATTGATTTATTTTATGTATAGTTCTTTTGCTTTCGCCCCTTTTTATAAACTGTACAAGATCCAAGATCCAGGTTACTGGCCCTCCAGGATACACAGTCATGATGGCGTAGTTGATTATGGATACCCCTTCATCAATACTTCATCAATGGAAACTTTGTATCTGTGACCTTCTTATTGCTTCCGAAATTAGGACTGATTACTATAAAGTCTATTCCTACAAGAAATTCAGCATGCCCTGATATCAGAGCCAGACGTTATACACTGGAGCCTGTAGGCACAAGACAATTGGATCAGTGTTTGCTACCCCAACACTTCATATTCCTGATATGTGCCAGCTATACCATGTACTTGTATGAAAACCTATCCTGTTCTCTCTGTATTGCTTCCTTTATGAGAAATCCCTGGTCTTCCTGCCAGTCCCTCTGCTTTCCTATTAAAAACTGACCACACTAAGCAGGAGGGAACAACGCGGTCAGTTCTCTAGCTGTGCTGGGAACTCAGCCTGCTCTTCTCCAATGATCAGACTTGTCCTGACACGCACCCCTGCATAGCTCACTGGAAAGATAAGTGTACTGTTGTTTCTGCTCCCCCCAGCACTTATGCAGCTGAGAACAGAGGGAATGTGATCACTTATAAAAAAAGGGAAAAAAAGGTATTCATCATTTTTTTTTTATATCTATACACAAATGTTTTGCCTTTCATTTCACTTTAAGCCTAGGTTGACATTGGTGCAGGAATGAAATAGTGCGAGTTCATCTGAACTTGCACCATTTCATTCCTGCATGTCAGTCCCCACTTCAGGTGTGATTTCAGAGACATCTCTGTGGGTTGCTGTACAGAAACTACTTTTGGGAATCAGTGCGGCACCGTAAATGCAGCGCCTCACCGATTCGGACAGTGCCATTGCCGCCAATTTGTCATGCGATTTGACATGTCAAATTGCATGCCAAATCGCACCAATGTGAATCAGAGCTTAAACTGAATGGGTTATTACAAGGTGATCGTTTACAATCACTGTAAATCAATGTTTCTCAACTCCAGTCCTCAAGTACCCCCAACAGGTCATGTTTTCAGGATTTCCCTCTAATGAAATGGCTGTGGTAATTACTAAGGTCTTTTTCACATGAGCGGAGCCCGTTTTGATGGGCTCCGCTGCTCAGTGGGGATCCATCCATTTATCCCGCTGAGCCGGCGGATGACAGGACCATCTCTGCACTCCGTGTAGAAACGGACCTGTCAGAGCTCCATTCTTCTCTATGGAGGATCGGATGAACAAGGACCGTCTGTCCGTGTTCATCCGATCCGCCAGGCGAATGGAAAATAGGGTTTCCATCCATCTGTATTTGGCGGATCGGAGCGGATTGGATGTCAGAGGACATGTCATTGCTGACATCCATTGCTCCATAGAGGACAATGGAGCATCCGTTCAGGTCCACCTGAAAAACTGACAGGTGGACCTGAACAATCCGCTGGTGTGAAAGGACCCTTAGGGCCGGTTCACACTGCAGCGGGGCGGAGCGGCGCGACTTCGCGCCCCCTTCACATCTAGGCGAATTGTCAGGCGACTTGAGTCGCCTGACAATTCGCCTCAATGCTGTGCAAATGGGACCGTTCTAATAGGAGCGAATCGCTTCGCTCCGCCTTAGAAAAATGGTCCCTGCACTATTTTTAGGGCGATCTCAGGCGGCTTGCATTGACTTCTATGATAGAAGTCTCCTAGCAAGCCGCTTTGAGATCGCCTGGAGCGCCGCTCCGCCTCGCTACAATGTGAACCGGCCCTTAGGCAGTGAAACTGATCAAATCACCTGTACAAAATAAGGTAAAGCCTGAAAACAAGACCTGTTGGGGGTACTTGAGGACTGGAGTTGGGAAACATTGCTTTAAATGACACCCCTCTGCTTGGATCACCTTATATACATAAAACATTAATCTGTTTGGCTGCTTCTTGTTAAAGAGGATCTACTTACCCAATTCTGCATTCCTTTGCACTGCTAGACTGGTCCCTGCAGTGTCTTCTCCCCTACATCCAAGATCCTGATGTCTTCAAACCCTGCATTGGATGTGATGATGTTGAGGGGCAGTCCACCACCAGAGCATGGGGGAGTGCGATCTGCTGGGGGAGGTGGAGGATCAGATAAGTAAAATCGCTTCTCTTCTTTCCTAAACAAGCAATTTACCTTTGCATTGCCGGTGCAGTCCCACTGCAAGGGGTCATTTTCAAATTCCCTGGAGTTCGGCTCAACTGTCACTCTGCTTTTTACTCCTATCATCATGTACATTGCACCCGGAAAGTATTCACAGGGCTTCACTTTTTCCACATTTTGTTATGTTACAGCCTTATTCCAAAATGGACTAAATTCATTATTTTCCTCAAAATTCTACAAATACCCCATAATGTCAAAGTGAAAGAAGCTTGTTTGAAACAAACATGTACATAAGTATTCCCAGCCTTTGCCATGACACTCAAAATTGAGCTCAGGTGCATCCTATCTCTACTCATCATCCTTGAGATGTTTCTACAATTTGATTGGAATCCACTTGTGGTAAATTCAGTTAATTGGACGTGATTTGCAAAGGCACACGTCTGTCTATATAAGGACCCGCAGTTATTAGTGAATGTCAGAGCACAGGTCCCAATGAGCACAGTGGCCTCCATCATCCATAAATGGAAGAAGTTTGAAACCACCAGGACTCTTCCTAAAGTGGCCTTCTGGCCAAATTTAGGGATCAGGGTAGAAGGGTCTTAGTCAGGGAGGTGACCAAAAACCTGATGGTCACTCTGAAAGAGCTCCAGATTTTCTCTGTGGAGAGCGGTGAACCTTCCAGAAGAACAACCATCTCTGCAGCACTCCACCAATCAGGCCTGTATGGTAGAGTGGCCAGAGAGAAGCCACTCCTTAGTAAAAGGCACATGACAGTCTGCATGGAGTTTGCCAAAAGGCACCTGCAGGACTCTCAGACCATGAGAAACTAAATTCTCTGGTCTGATGAAACAAAAATTGAACTCTTTGGCCTGAATGGCAAGCGTCACCTGGCCAATACCATCCCTACAGTGAAGCATGGTGTTGGCAGTATCATGCTGTGGGGATGTTTTTCAGCGCCAGGAACTGGGAGACTAGTCAGGATTGAGGGAAAGATTAATGCAGCAATGTACAGAGACATCCTTGATGAAAACCTACTCCAGAGCGCTCTGGACCTCAGACTGGACAGGCTATGGGACAACTCTGTGAATGTCCTTGAGTGGCCTAGCCAGAGCCCAGACAGCCCAGACTTGAACCTGATTGAACATCTCTGGAGAGATCTGAAAATGGCTGTGCACCGACGCTCCCCATTCAAACTGATGGAACTTGAGATGTCTTGCAAAGATGGGAGAAACTGCGCAAAAATAGGTGTGCCAAGCTTGTAGCATCATACTCAAAAAGACTTGAGGCTGTAATTGGTGCCAAAGGTGCTTCAACAAAGTATTGAGCAAAGACTGTGATACTTATGTACATGGGATTTTTTTCTTTTTTTTTTCTTTTAAATAAATTTGCAACGTTTTCAAACAAACTTCTTTCACGTTGTCATTATGGGGTATTGTTTGTAGAATTTTGAGGAAAATAATGAATTTAATCTATTTTGGAATAAGACTGTAACATAACAAAATGTGGAAAAAGTGAAGCGCTTTGAATACCTTCAGGACGCCTTAATAAAATACTTTCAAAACCTGTGTGGTGTTTTTTTTTTTTTTAACATTTTTTTAGGTGAATGTGTAGGGGTACAATGGGTGGGGGCTGGGATCTGGGGGCCCCCTTGTTAAAAGGGGCTTCCAGATTCTGATAAGCCCCCGCCCGCAGACCACGACAACCACCGACCAGGGTTGTCGGGAAGAGGCCCTTGTCCTCATCAACATGGGGACAAGGTGCTTTGGGGTGGGGGGTACAGGGCCCCCCTTGCCCCAAAGCACCCACCCCCCCATGTTGAGGGCATGCGGCCTGGTATGGCCCAGGAGGGGGGGGGCGCTCACTCATCCCTCTCCCTTTCCTGACCTGCCAGGCTGCATGCTCAGATAAGGGTTTGGTATGGATTTTGGGGGGGGGGGGCCCACACCATTTTTTTTTGGCATGGGGGTTCCCCTTAAAACCCATACCAGACGGAAGGGTCTGGTATCTCTTGGGGGAGGAACCCCATGCAAATTATTTTTTACATTTTTGCAGGGGTTCCCCTTCAAGATCCTCAGCACACAAGTTGCACCGCAAGTCGGACCATTGTGATCCGATTTCTGGTGCGACTTCTATTCAAATCAATGGGCTCCTATAGGGAACCATTGATTTTGAATAGACAGAGAAATGCTTGACGAGGCTTAATGCTGCGTATGCAACGTTAAGCTGCCGGCATCTGCATTTTTAGAGATCTCGCACTGGAGACTGAGAACGCGCTGGTCGTGGGTTTTTTTTTAGTTTAAAAACACCTATGCCACTTATAGCTCAAAAACATCTGTGTGCATAAGGCCATTGAATAACATGGAGAGGCATTTTTAAGCTGTAAAAACGTCTGTGTGTATGAGGCCTGGAAGTCAAAGATTTGGCTCTCAGCATGCAATAAATGTCACAAATGTATCAAAATGCAATTACATGTATTCCCTGTATACTTACAATGAATTAGGCCTCATGTACACTGCTGCTGGTAGACAGATGTTTAGGAGCAGTTGGGAGTTTTTTCAGCTGCCCCTGAACTCTCCTCTATGTTATCAGAATATGTAGATTGCTGTCGGCTGCATCCCCAAAATGTTAGAGCGATTCTACCCCCATCCCGAACATAGTATGTAGAAGCACAATAGAAACCCCCTCTGGGACTTTAAAGCGGAGGTCTGCCAGGGAAAAAAAATGAAAAGTCAGCAGCTACACCCAGTGGCGTAGCGTGGGTTGTCAGCACCCGGGGCAAGGCAAGTAATTTGCGCCCCCTAACCTGCGGACTTTTAGCACTCCCCGGGTCCCTTTCTACAATAGTCCTGACCAGCCTGATTCCTACACTGGTCACTACACTGATCTCCCTGTCCACTACCCTGACCCTTACACTGACCTACATGATTCCTATACTGCACACTACAATCCACTGACTGCAATGTCCACTACACTGACTGCACACTACAATCCACTGACTGCACTGTCCACTATACTGCACTGTCCACTACACTGACTGCACTGTCCACTACACTACACTGCACTGTCCACTACACTGCACTGCACTGTCAACTATACTGCACTGTCCACTATACTGCACTGTCCACTATACTGCACTGTCCCCTCCACTGACTGCACTGTACACTACACTGACTGCACTGTCCACTACACAATCCACTACACTGTACGCTGTCCACTCCACTGTCCACTCCACTGCACTGTCCACTCCACTACACTCCACTGTCCACTACACTGTCCACTTTCCTGTCCACTTTCCTGTCCACTACACTCCACTGTTCACTACACTCCACTGTCCACTATACTGCACTGACTCCACTGCACTCCACTCCACTGTCCACTACACTAAACTGTCCACTACACTCCACTGTCCACTACACTCCACTGTCCACTATACTGCACTGTCCACTCCACTCCACTGTCCACTATACTGCACTGTCCACTATACTGCACTGACTCCACTGCACTCCACTCCACTGTCCACTACACTAAACTGTCCACAACACTGCACTGTTCACAACACTGCACACTACACTCCACTGTCCACTACACTCCACTGTCCACTACACTCTCGACTACACTACACTGTCCACTACACTACACTGTCCACTACACTACACTGTCCACTCCACTGCACTGTCCACTGCACTGCACTGTCCACTCCACTACACTGCACACTACACTTACTACACTCCACTGTCCACTACCTACAGTATTCCTACACTGACCACTACACAGCGTGACTCTCTAGCTGCTCTTCTAGACTTCTACTCTCTCTCTGGCTGGCTGCTCCCTCTCCCCAGGCCGTGTTCATCCCCCAGGGGCCAGCAACATGACTCACGAGGGAGTCTGACTCTTACCTTTATTTGTGCTCCATCGTCCGGATGAGAGGAGGAAGAGGAGAAGACAGCGGCGGCGGCTCACCATTTCCATTTCCATTTCCTGTGTTCCCGCGCTCTAGCCGCCATGTTCAGTCTCCGGCGTCCTGTGATTGAGCGAATGGGATCACGTGTGAGGGCGGGACTCCAGGAGCAACCGTGATCGCGGACAGGCCAGCTCCGCCGCCACACATGACCCCATTCACCCAATTACAGGGCACCAGAGACTGAACATGGCGGCCAGAGCGCGGGGACACAGGAAATTAAAAAATGAGGAGGAAGCCAGTAATGACACACACTGGCACGGAATTTCGCCCCCCTAAATGTTGCGCCCGGGGCCACGGCCCCCTTCACACCCCCCACGCTACGCCACTGGCTACACATACAGTAGCTGCTGACTTTTAATAATAGGACACTTACCTGTCCTGGAGTCCAGCGATGTCGGCACCCGCCGCCTATCTTCGGATCGGGGGTCGGGTGCAGCCGCGTCCATTGCGGGTAAGGGAACCCGGACGAGTAGCATTACAGCTTCACGCCGGGCACCTTACTGCGCATGCGTGAAACTCCGCAGCGCTCTGCTATTGGCCAGGCAGCCAGTAGCAGAGCAAGGAGGGAGCTGGGCTGCTGACATCAGCGGCCACCCAGAGCTCCCGGATATGTGGAAAAGGACGCCTGTCTAAAGACGGGTATTCTCTTCCCCCTCCCCCCTGAAAGGTGCCAAATGTGACACCTGAGGGGGGATCCAACCAGCGGAAGCTCCACTTTTGGGTGGAACTCCGCTTTAAATGGGGAGATCAACTCACCAAGAACAAGGTATCATGTGTAAAAAATAACATTTATTGATACATCTTAAAAGACCACCCAAACATAGTGATGGTTCACATCAGAGACATGGACAAAATATGAGTAGGTCTTGACATGTAGTAAACAAGATGCTACAACATGCACGTAAGAATGCATTAAGGTGAAAAACAAGGAGACTTTACAACCACTTTAAATATTTTATGAACGCAAGCAGTGAAAGTACCTGAATATTATTTGGTATCGCCCTCTGGCAATTCCCGTATGGTAGACTAAGTGTGGGAGAAGCAGCCAATCAGTAGTGCTGCTGTGCTCACATCCTAAGAAGAAGCATGCCGATAGGAGTATAGCGAGTAAGCATGCCAATAGGAGGGACAGAGAGATGAGCTCATCAGTCTGCCGCTTCTCCTTTCACTGTCCAGTCTCAGGTTGGGGGAGGGACAAGGCCTGTATGTATTATTTGACTGCAGCAGAGAAAATAGCAGGTCTTCTGCCCAGACAAGGTTGTGCTGTGTGGCAGATGTAAATCTCAGGACTAGATGGACAGAAATACAAATACTTTGTACTCACAAATATGTATTCTCTCTGTATGTTTAGCTGTTTGCCCGAACCTCAACATTAAAACAAGTCCATCATTTGAGGTTGATTTACTAAAACTGGAGCACTCAGAATCTGACGCAGCTGTGCATGGTAGCCAATCAGCTTCTAACTTCAATTAAGCTTTGACAATAAAACCCTGCGAAAATTGAGTGCTGTCCGTGATACTTTTTTTATTTGCACTAACATAAAATTTTTCAGGACAAGCTTTCGGGGTATCTCCCCTTCTTCAAGGTCCAAGCAGTACTTCATGTTTTACTAGTAATGGTGGCGATCTGCGATCTTTAGCAGTACTGCAACATTGCAGCGGACATGTCGGACACTTTTTTGGGACCATTGGCATTTATACAGCAATCAGTGCTATGAAAAGGCACTGATTCCTGTGTAAATGTCACTGGCAGGGAAGCGGTTAACACTAGGGAGCGATAAAAGGGTTAACTGCGTTCCCTGCTTTGTGTTTCTAACTGTGTGGGGGCTGGGTTGACTGGGGGAGGAGAGTGATCGTTGCTCCCATATACAGGGAACATACGATCACTCTCCTCCCCCTGTCAGAATGGAGATCCGGTGTGTTTATGGATCCCCGTTCTGTCACTGCGGGGGAGCAATCGCGGGTAGCCGCCGGACATCGAGTCTGCCCTACCCACTCCCTGGCTCCCCCTCTATACAGTGAGCATGTGAGCACGCCTCCAGCGGCGCACGCGTGTGCTCTCACAATCCGCGATCTTGCAGCCACTGTCAGGTGACGGCGATATGCAATATCGAGCCAAGTTGCTGCTGTCAATCCACGACGGGCAGTCGGCAACTGGTTAAATTTGATTTCATTGAAAGTACTAATATATGTTTAATTCTATCAGCTATTTAAACTTTCATTTTTGGCTGGTAGGGGCCCCAGTGCATTACTTTGCCCAGGGACCCATGATGCTATTAAGGTAGCCCTGCTGCATATTGCTCTCATCATGACGGGTTTCCTTAAAGTCAGTAGAATAAAACTGGGTGCAGTGTCACTCAGCAGGCATTAGTGAAAATCCCAGATATCATGTTTAATCTAAAATCTCATGATTAGCTGCTGGAGCGATACAGAGGCTCCAGACTTATGAACTCTGAAAGGTCAGAGATTTACCATTTCTGAAACCATGAAATGTTAGTCAGACCAAAATAAAGAAGAACGGCTGGATGATTGGGCAGCCTGAACTTTGGTATGATCCCCACTACAGCAGACCATGATGAGATGATCTATGATGGCCCAGCAGTTTTTTATTCCATTTATTAAGTAGAAAATATGGTTCTGCGCAATCAATCCATTATTAACTTAATAATGCATATACAGTATCTCGCATTTTTGTAAATATTTTATTCTATCTTTTCATGTGACAACACTGAAGAAATGACGCCTTGCTACAATGTAAAGTAGTGAGTGTACAGCTTGTATAACAGTGTAAATTTGCTGTCCCCTCAAAATAACTCAACACAGCCATTAATATCTAAACCGCTGGCAACAAAAGTGAGTACACCCCTAAGTGAAAATGTCCAAATTGGGCCCAAACTGTCAATATTTTGTGTGGCCACCATTATTTTCCAGCACTGCCTTTAACCTCTTGGGCATGGAGTTCCCCAGAGCTTCACAGGTTGCCACTGGAGTCCTTTTCCACTCCTCCATGACGACATCACAGAGCTGGTGGATTTTAGAGAACTTGCGCTCCTCCACCTTCCATTTGAGGATGCCCCACAGATGCGCAATAGGGTTTAGGTCTGGAGACATGGCCATTCCTTCACCTTTACCCTCAGCTTCTTTAGCAAGGCAGTGGTCGTCTTGGAGGTGTGTTTGGGGTCGTTATCATGTTGGAATACTGCCCTGTAGCCCAGTCTCTGAAGGGAGGGGGTCATGCTCTGCTTCAGTATGTCACAGTACATGTTGGCATTCATGGTTCCCTCAATGAACTGTAGCTCCCCAGTGCCGGCAGCACTCATGCAGCCCCAGACCATGACACTCCCACCACCATGCTTGACTGTAGGCAAGACACACTTGTCTTTGTACTCCTCACCTGTTTGCCGCCACACACGCTTGACACCATCTAAACCAAATAAGTTTATCTTGGTCTCGTCTGTTTGCCAGCTTTCTTGTGCATCATCTTTAGAAGAGGCTTCCTTCTGGGACAACAGCCATGTAGACCAATTTGATGCAGTGTGCGGCGTATGGTCTGAGCACTGACAGGCTGACCCCCCCCTCCCCTTCAACCTCTGCAGCAATGCTGGCAGCACTCATACATCCATTTCCCAAAAACAACCTCTGGATATGACGCTGAGCATGTGCACTCAACTTCTTTGGTCGACCATGGTGAGGCCTGTTCTGAGTGGAACCTGTCCTGTTAAACAGCTGCATGGTCTTAGCCACCATGCTACAGCTCAGTTTCAGGGTCTTGGCGATCTTCTTATAGCCTAGATCATCTTTATATAGAGCAACAATTCTTTTTTTCAGATCCTCAGAGAGTTCTTTGCCATGAGGTGCCATGTTGAACTTCCAGTGACCAGTATGAGAGAGTGAGAGCGATAACACCAAATTTAACACACCTGCTCCCCATTCACACCTGAGACCTTGTAACACTAACGAGTCACATGACACTGGGAGGGAAAATTGCTAATTGACCCAATTTGGACATTTTCACTAGGGGTGTACTCACTTTTGTTGCCAGCGGTTTAGACAATAATGGCTGTGTGTTGAGTTATTTTGAGGGGACAGCAAATTTACACTGTTATACAAGCTGTACACTGACTACTTTACATTGTAGCAAAGTGTCATTTCTTCAGTGTTGTCACATGAAAAGATAGAATAAAATATTTACAAAAATGTGAGGGGTGTACTTTTGTGAGATACTGTACTCCATCCAAATATAAATCACTATAAAAAGTAGCAAAAGTGTTGAATCCAGTGTATGAAATAAATGTCCAATATTAAAGTGCAATAGTGCTTCTTATACATATAATTCTGTGACGTCTTGTTCTTTCACCAGTCACCTCCGTGCTCACAGAACTCTCACCTGAAATCAGCATATAGAAAGCCTTAGGTGTAAATTTCCTCATATGATTGGTGGTTATTCTTCAATATATTTTATCCACTTCACCATATAGATGCCTCTTATAGACCTCTCCAATGCAGCCTTGAAATCAAACAATATGGGCTTGATATTATTTCACAATATGCCACTGTTGTTTCCGGTCTCCCAGCTCTTTAAATGACAATGGCTCCAATCACATAGGGGAATAAAACAAAAGAAATGCCTCCCATAGTGTAATACCATCAATAAAGCCATTTTTATTAAAACAAATTGGCTGCTAACATTTAAAAAAACGTTAAAAATCGCGTGTACATTTAAAAAGAACAGCGTTCAATGCCTCTCACGTCACTTCAGGTCCGCGATGTGCTCTGGCCACGCACTACACGTTACGTCGCGTTACATGACTTCTTCAGGGGAACTGGATTGGTTGTTGTGGCAAACCATTTAACTAGTGGGAGGCGCTGAACGCCGTTGTTTTTAACTGTTGAGTTCTGTGAGCACGGAGGTGACTGGTGAAAGCACGGTATTATAAGAAGCACTGCACTATTGCACTTTAATATTGGACATTTATTTCATACACTGGATATAGTGATTTATATTTGGATGGAGTATATGAATTATCAATTAACCACTTGCCGACCGCCTTGCGTAGAAAGACGGTGGCAAGTTGGCTGCGATGTGCAGAACGCCGTCTATAAACGGCGATCCGCGCAGCCACAGTTGCGGGCACGCGCCGCCGCACTCTCGTGCCTGCCGCGCGCTCTGTGAGCGTAGCCACGGGTCGGGCAGACTCGATATCCGCCGGCAACCCGCGATCGTCTGCTACGGCACAAAAGCAGGGAACTGCTGATGTAAACATGGCGGTTCCCCGTTCTGTCAAGCGGCATGACAGAGATCTACTGATCCCTGTAATCGGGATCAGTTAGATCTGTCATGCCCCTGCCAACCCAGCCCCCATACAGTTAGAACAAACACAGTTAACCCCTTAATTGCCCCCTACAGGTTAACCCCTTCCCTGACAATGCCATTTATACAGTAATCAGTGTTTTTTTTTTAGATTTGATCGCTGTATAAATGTCAGTGGTCCCAAAAAAGTGCAATCCCAATAAAAATTGCAGATTGCCGCCATTGCCGCTAGTACAAAAAAACAGTAAAAATGCAATAAATTAATTCTCATGGTTTGTACACGCAGCAACTTTTGTGCTAACCAATCAATAAACGCCAATTGCGATTTTTTTTTTTTTACCACAAATATGTAGAAGAATATATATCAACCAAAACTGATGAATACATTTTTTATATATATATATATATATATATATATATATATTTTTTTTTTTTTTTTTTTTTGGGATATGTATTATAGCGAAAAGTAAAAAATATTGTTTTTTTTTTTCAAAATTGTTGCTCTTTTTCTGTTTATAGCGCAAAAAATAAAAACTGCAGAGGTGAGCAAATACCACCGAAAGAAATCTCTATTTGTGGGGAAAAAAAGGACATCAATTTCGTTTGTGTACAATGTCACATGACCGCGCAATTGTCAGTTAAAATGACACAGTGCAGAATCGCAAAAAGGCTGAAGTGGTTGGGTTAATACTGGATTGATTGAGCAGAACCATATTTTCTACTTTTTCTATTTACCTATATATATATATATTTTATCAATACACTATGTTTCGCAGAAGTCTTATCTCATCCAGGATTGTTTATTTATTTGTCATTTATTTATATCACGATTGTGCATTACACGTATGTATTAATTAGCACATATTCATACACTTTTATATTTAGTAGCGCAGGGGATCGCCATTTATTATTTTCGTAGATCTGGTCAGTCTGGTCTGATCTTTGTAGAGAGATAGAGCTGATCAATACTTCTGACTCTTCAGTCTTCCAAGATACAGTATATGCAACTGAAGTCATATGCAAACATGCTCTTTTCCTGAAAAATCCAATCTTCAACCAATTGCCTCCCTTTGCCTCACGGTTGGTCCTTTAAAGCAGAACTCCACTTTATTATTCTATTTTTGTTTTTCTTTTTAATACTACCTTCTTGTAGGTTTTCAAAAATACAATTTTTTTGTAATATTCACCCTCTCCAGGCTCCATCGCTGCCCTCCTTCTCCTCCCCTGCCAGCTCTTTGTCACCCAACCAGTGTCATTCAACCCCTACAAAGAAGTAGGAGTATGGGGGGGGGGGGGGGGG